>JAVFBX010053253.1:0-17246 GCA_034783855.1 Mopalia kennerleyi | reverse complement strand
CCTCAGGTTATTTTATAAAATTAATAAACGATAAGTCGATGCCATATTTAAGTATATTTAATGGTAACCTTTCAATTCATATAGGGGTTATTGCAGCCCGGATTATCGCTTTAACAGTTCAATTTTCGTTTTTTGTCAATTTGCAAAATTAAAAATTGAAAATTGGTAGCTCAATTCGTGCCTTTTCATTTTTCTTTCGCTGTTACATAAAACACAAATTGAAAATCGGACGTTCATTTTTCAATTTTCATTTTATATTTTTATAAAGAAGAATCAAAAGACACCATCTGCAACACCAAACGGGACGGATGAAAATTAATTTTCCCGCGTTATGGAAACGCTTCACATTTTGGTTGTGCTATAGTGGAATACACCGCCGTCATATAAGTGAAAAACTCTCAAGCACGGGGCAAAACACCAATTAACTAATCAAGCAATCAATCAATCAACCAATAAAAAAATCAATCGATCAATCCGTTCTCGAGAAACTACCAGTTGACATTCGCCGGCTTCTCGTCGACTGCACAAGCGCGATAGTCAATTTCTAAGTTTAAAAAATGGCCATTGGCACAGAAACGTACAGGGCGCTGTGTAGTCGATGAGAAGCCGGCGGCTCAGTCGTAATCCCGCGAGAGTTTCTATAGTGGACGAGACTAAGACAACTCTCATACGCCATGCTATAGGCCATCGCGCAGTAATTTGCGCCAATATTTGGGCTGACGTATGTCCCAGATCAGCAATTAAAAGAAGTGCAAAACAAAATGGCCCGGGTGGATTTTAAAGTCAATGTCCAGAAGTAGAATCGACTTATTGTAGAATTAATGGCCGGCGACTATCAACCTGTAGGTTCCCGAGAACGGATGTTCACTAGCTAGATACAATTACGCATGCCTTGTGCAAAAATCCCAGACAAAATGTTGAAAGAAACAAAATTGAAAGCGCTGACTGTTAAGTGTTGCAGATAGTGACTTTTGTTTATTTACTTATTTGTTTATTTCTGAAGGGTAGCCTACGAGAACAAGTCCCATTCACAGGTTCCTGACATCCAATCACATACATACACATTCACTATATAGGCTACATTAACATAATACATAATACATAGTAACATAACAAATACATTGACACATATATATATATATAAACATATAGTCTCACATAAAATACTTTAAAATGCTATTAGATTTTAAAAATTCGTAAAGTTTTAAACTTATTAATCAAACTACAATGTATCAATGCTCACAGAAATAAATAAAACTGTACGTAAGCTACATCGCTA
This sequence comes from Mopalia kennerleyi, assembly GCA_034783855.1. Lineage (NCBI taxonomy): Eukaryota > Metazoa > Mollusca > Polyplacophora > Chitonida > Mopaliidae > Mopalia > Mopalia kennerleyi. Next base: position 15,967 of record JAVFBX010053253.1, on the reverse strand, counting down.
TAAAATCACTGTGCGTAAAAGATGTTCTTTTTGATAAGAGATTTAAAAGAGTGAGTATTTAGTACAATATCTATTTGTGGACAGACTTTAAGAACTTTGTTAAAAATATCCATGCTTCTTAAGATAGGTGAATATTTAAAAACATTTATGCGAGCACGTGGGATTCTGAAAAAGTCTGTATTTCTTAAAATTCTAGCAGGCACATTAAATGCAATCCTTGATAAAATAACAGGACTGTTATAAAATCCACATATACATTTATGTAAAAACATTATATCTAAATAATTTCGACGTTCTGATAACGTAGGGATATTAAAGATTTTACATAGCTGTTTATAATAATTGTTTTCATAAATTATCTTTGATTTAAAACATAAAAATTTCACAAACTTACGTTGGACACGTTCCAACGACATAATATGTGTTTGTTGCCATGGGCTCCACACAACGGAACAGTACTCTAGCTGGCTGCGAACTAGTGTTCGATAAAGGCTTATAAAAGTCAGCGTTTGATTAAAATTCTTACTGTTCCGTTTTATGAAGCCCAGCATTCTAAAAGATTTATTTACAATAGTGTGTATGTGGTCACAAAAGTTAAGATCGGATCTAAGCAATATGCCCAGATCGTTTGCCTTTCGTTCTCGGGAAAGTGACATACCACATATGGTGTAATTAAACATTATTTGTGATTTTTTGTTGGTAAATGGCACCATAAAACATTTTTTAATATTGAGGTCCATTTTCCAATCAGCGCACCATGAAGACAGTCCATCTAAATCATTTTGCAGTTTTTCACAACAAGCAACACTATTTACTGGCATATATATTTTGGCATCATCTGCATATAATAGACATTTTGAGTTTGGACAGGCTTCAGGTAGATCGTTTATGTAGATGACAAACATGAGTGGACCAATTAGAGATCCCTGAGGCACCCCTGAGTGAACAGGGTGCAAGGCTGACGATTGGTTGTTTAAAACAACTCTTTGGTATCTACCAGAAAGATACGAGGAAAGTAAATCAATTGCCTTGCCATTAAAACCGTATGCCTTAAGCTTGTATAAAAGAAGTCTGTGATTAACAGTATCGAAGGCCTTTTTAAAATCAGTGTATACACTGTCAACTTGAATTTTTTGATCAAAACAATCCGCAATAAAGTCAACATATGTAACCAGATTTGTTTGAGTAGATCGTAGTTTGATAAAACCATGTTGACATTCTGATATATACAGTTTGACATGGTTGTTAATATCTTCGTATAACACTTTTTCAAAGACTTTGCTAACAAGCGAGAGCAGCGAAACAGGCCTATAGTTCTTAACGTCATTTTTGTCACCACATTTAAAAATAGGAACGACATTAGCAATCTTAAAAGAACTTGGAAATATGCCCTGTTCTACTGCTTTTTGAAATATAAGTGTTAAAGGATAAGTAAGTTCGTCAGCACAGTTTTTCAATAAAATGCCAGACACTTTATCGGGACCAACAGCTTTGTTACAGTCCAAAGTCCTAAGTATTTTGTTAACAGTGTCACGTGACACGTTGAAATTTTGTAAAACATTATCTGATACTTCACCAATATTAGGAAATATGTCAGTGTCTGTGTCCTCCGTAAAAACAGAAGAAAAGAAATCACTAAAAAGATTCACAATTTCATCAGGTTCTGATGCACTATTGTTATCTAAGTGCACTTCTGTAGGGACTGATCCAGATTTATTTTTTGATTTTACATGTCCCCAGAATCGCTTAACATTTGTTTGGATAGTCGTCTCGAGATTTGGATTCGTATTCAGAGTACTTGATTTTCCTTTGTATAACGCTGCACGAGGAAGGCATAGTGAAAAACTTAGGGCAGTTGCACGTGCGAATCATGTTTAATCATTAAGCGGGTTTAATGGATATAAAATAAACATAGCTGTTCAATTGAATTCAGTCGTTAAATTGTTTCTCCAACCTGCTACGATATGCCGAGAATAGACGCAGCTACCCGGAACGTTGTCATTGTTCGTCTCCTGGCCGGTGAATCACAGAATGCAGTCGCTAAACTTTATCATGCCCAACGGAGCACGATGTCCAGGCTCTTCCAACGGTACCAGCAATCCGGTTCAACAGCTGACCGTCAATGTTCTGGTCGACCTAGGTTCACAACAGCAGCCCAAGATCGCTACATCCGGTAACTTCATCTGAGAAACCGGACCATAACAGCAAAAGAAACGGCATCAAATGTCCCAGGTCTCCGGAGAATATCGGCACAGACAGACAGAAACCGTTTCCGTCAATACGGCTTACGCGCCAGACGTCCTTAACGCCGCCCGATACAGAGATGAGGTTTTGAGACCACACATGCTGCCCAAAATGGACTTCCGTAGAGAAGTTTTTCAGCAGGACAACGCTCGGATGCACATAGCTCGTGCTTCTGTTGAGTTCTAAATAACCAGAACGTAACAGTGTTGCCCTGGCCGTCCAAATCACCCGATTTGAACCCAATAGAACATTTGTGGGATGATTTGGATAGAAGCGCGCGCAGTTGATATCCAGCGCCGAAAAATCTGCTAGAACTGCAGCAGGCTCTTGAACAAGAATGTAGGAGAATTCCGTCTATGCCGAGACGGGTCCGTGTTGTGTTACAGGTTGATGGTGGACGCAACAGAAATTGACTTTGCATTGACGTCATCTGAGCTCAAAATAGCCACCATTGCATAATATTTCAATAGTCACACCTAATAATTGTGAACATGATAACTTTATATCAAATTCACAGATAAACGTGACACTTGGAAATAAGCTTTCTCCTATTAAGACATAGTATGGGATTTCATTTTATCAAATGTTTAATAGGAGACAGCTTAATTCCAAGTTTCACGTTTATCTGTGATACGCAAAACAATATGGGTGCCATTGCATGATTTCGAAATATTCGCATCTATGTGTTGATAATTTGAGAAAGAATTCAACAAATAAATTTAAATTTGACTGTAGCTTCCTCCCATCAAGACGGGATTGCATTTCAGCAAATTGTCCAAAACAATGCGACCGCCATTGCCTAATCTTGCCAAATTGAAGCCTGTGTGCTGTGAACATGGACGAACGGCACCGCTTCTGTAATAGCGGTGGGCAAAACAGGGTGAAAATTAGAATAACTATGTTTGAAGCCGTTATAATATAGCCTTTGGTTGGCACAAACTAGTTCACTTTTTTAACACGAATGTCCTGGCGATGTCTTTTATCAAGGGCTGCTTATCAATTAATATTTAAAGTCAACACTTTTTATCTGGTAAATTAAGGCATTTTTTTTATTAGGTCAAACAATTTGATATTTCCTTCACACTGTCAAAATGATATATCTGATTGTCTTCTTCGATTAATCTAGATGACAGGTTGGGTCTCTCCATTTGAAGAAGTCGTTATGTTCACATCACTGATAATAAATGGACACCGGTACAAGATTAGTTCAGAAACAGACTTGAAGCTTGTGTGTAAGCTTCCCATGTATCTTCGGCTTTACAACTATATTTACTCCAAGATGGTGAACTTTCATTCCTTTTTTTGGGGGGTTGAGTGTGTGAGAGCGCGAAAGTGGGATCGTATGGGTGAGCTTGGGTTAGAGATTCGACCGAGGAAGATCGGTTGCTTTCTGAGGAGAGGCTCCAGTTGATGATACTACACCACCTAAATGAGGTTAAAGTAACAGCACCCCAGTGGCATCCTCATATTTGGTAAATATGATATATTAAATGCACCAAAATATGGTGAGACTGGCAGACTCAGTTAACACTATTGGCCAAGCCTGGACAAATATCGCCACAGGGAAGGCTGACTGAAAACGAGTTTGCAGGTAGTAAGAATGAATATAGTCCAGCAACAGTCAGAAAATCGACTTCCCATGTGAAGCCTGAAACACGTGCCGCCCACACTGTGTCTGAATCGAGGTCCAATAATGTCAGATCTGACACTGACCGTGCAAATACATTGATTTAAGTCAAAAACATTTCAATCCCTAAAGAGCATGCCTTAAAGTCCACAAATGTTGGCGATAAACTTCATTCTGAAATGTTTGACGAACTTCATCATGAAATAGAACTCGGTGTACATGAACCCCCAATTAATGAGAAGATAGCCTCCACTGTAAACAAAAGGTGGGAAAACAGTTATCGCTCGGTGTTAAAAGTAAAATGGAGAAATATTTGCAAGCAGAAATTGCAGTCTGCTCAGGTTGCCTTGTGTAGACTTACCAATTTGGCGAAAACTAAACCGGTGTTACACGTCCCAAGATTTGAGGATTTTAACATTTAAATGACGAACGTTGCAATTGGCTCCGTTAATACAGACTGTTTAGAACAATTGTGTTCCTGTCAGGGAAAGCATACGTGTTTATAGGAGCTTAGGAAATTTTACTGAAGTGTGTTATAGTTTAGTGTGTTTTAATAACATATTGACGGTTAAGTCAAATATAGTACCCGAACATATCTTCTCGTTCAGCCAGGTTTTTTGAAAACCAGCGTAACAAGAACTCGGTTGGCAGCCACGTGGCTAGTATGGGCAAAAGTTTAGACCGTGTTGTTGTTGGATACGACAAAAGTCCGCAACAAAATACTAGAGGGCGTTCTTCAAAGAGAAGCTCATCTAAACAAGGGGTAAATATCCCTCATCCTTAAAGTTACTTGAACATCAACCTCGGGCTGTGAGCGAGGAACCGATTGAGAAACGGCTAGTCACGGAGCATAACAATGATTTGGAAGGCGTCGCTGTATTATTTAAACTCTCTCTGGAAAAAAGTAAACTACAATGTCAACTACAACTATTGTCGTGCGATGTTTGAATCGGACACCCAATCCTCTCGAACGGACGAGGAAAACATAATTCATCGGGATTTCTGTAATGCCAAAGAGGCAGAAGTTGATGACCTGGAAGGATGAAAAAACATACCTTCCTTTAAACAAACGCATTGCGGAGCTTGTTGGTTGATTGATTGGTCGAGAGGTTGGGATTTACGGTCGTACTTCATTTCACTCACATGACGGCGTGCCAGCCAAAGGAATGCAGGAAACCTCCCAAGGTTCCACTGTCTACAAACAAAAACATCACACGTCAAATACAGGACACTCAATACACATCACAATGCAAAGAGTTCACAAACCTATCGGCTTCCTGTTCCTCTTTAGCTCTGAACGCACCAGTGCAACAGGACGCACCCTCCAACCACCCCCCAGAGCTTGTCGATGCGCGACTAACCAAAAAAAAACTGTCGACAGACCAAGTAAAAGAAAACTTTGAGGCGTACAGCCGTCAAAAAAATGAAGTGAACGAGCCGGCGTGGAGCGAAATATCCAGCCACAGCCATCTATTACGACAACAAAAGGAAGTGTGAAATCTGGAAACGTAAGGACCGGTGTGTTGGTAAGTTTGTCTTTCAGGAGTTGAAAAGATGCGATACATTCATTTTTACACACTTCAGTAACTTCATATTCCATACATGATATTTAAGAATTGCGTTTAACACAACATTGACCAATCAAATCGTTCAATGGCTTGGCAGTGGAGGTAAAACATTTTGTAATTCGTCGATAGTATGATGCAAATCCAAGAAAAGACCTTAACAGTTTCAATATATTTGAAACTGGCCATGTCGACAGTGAGCTTACCTTTTCCCGGTCGTTCCTCATACCATCATGAGATTCCACGTGACCCAAGCACTTCTGTAAATCTGCTTTGAGCCCGTGCTTGGGAAGTTTTTCAAGAACAAGCTATTACCTATCCAAGTGTTCTGATACAGAAGAAGACCAGATAATAAGTTCATCGAGATATACGAATCTTTCCATCAAGTCATCAGTGAACACTAATGACATCAAACGTTGAAATGTTGGCGGTCCATTAGAGTCTGAAGGGTATCCTGTTGAACTGAAATAACCCAAAAGGTGTTGTAAAAACAGCTTTAAGTCTATCGGTCGGAGCAACTTCAATTTGGTTTTAGGCAGCTTTCAGATCTAGCGTAGAAAAATATTTTGCTCCAGCAAGTAAGTGTAAAGATTCTTCAATACGAGGGAGGGGATAGACATCTCTGATACTCTTTTAATTTAACTTTCTATACTCCATGCGCATACGTAACTCTCCTGTTTTCTTCCGAACAAGAACATATGTCCCATAACTAGACCAGCTATGAGTGATAATTCCTGTTTTCAAAAGTTGTTCAAAGTGTTGTTTCACTTCACTGATCAAATGTGGTCGTATACTTCGGTGACGCTGGGCGATAAGAATGTTGTCAGACAATTGGATGCTGTACGTAATGTCATAGGCCTTTCCCAGATCTGTTGTAAAACATTGTAACATTTCTTAAAAAGCTGCTTTGCTTTGTCTAATTCGTCAGCTGAACCGTCAAAACTGTCAAAATTTGGTGTCAGTAGTAGAGTCGTCAGTAACTGTAACTGTACCATGGCTCACTTTTTAATAAAGACACTATATCCTTCAACAGTCCATAAGCGTGTCTTAGTTGGGAGCCAAATGTCCTTTTCTCTAAGATAAACAAGTTCAACAATACCTGTAGATAGGGTCGGAGTTACAAGTAGTTGTCTGTCACATGGTGGGTGTTCTTGAGTAAGTACAAGTCTGTCTTCATCAATATGTATTCCAGTACATTTTATTCTAGCAATTTGGGCCGATGGAATAATAACATTTTCAGTAGCAGATACCCAGCAAATTTTGATTATGACACTTTTCAGCAGTAAGAGATTTACAAGAAATACCACAATTTGGAACCTGCAGTAACACATACATTCCTAATATTCCAGATCTATCATTTTCAGTAGGACATGTACGTTTTACAACGAGCAGAACAACATCATATAAAACAGTATCATTGAACTTAATTTTAGCGACTACACAACCAGAATAGAGTTACTCTCGGCAATTTGCTGCTATCAACTTAAGATAGCCCATTTGTTCGATGGGCACGTGACTAAAATATTAGTGATAAAAGTCCTCGGTTACGGTGCTAACCTGGCTACCAGTGTCCAGAAAAAACTTAGCGCTGCAGCCTGCAATATAAACATCAGCTTCTGGGCATTCATCTAAAACTTGTCGTCACAAATTTAATGAATGTTGTGATTCTAAAACCTCTGCATTTTGAGCAACTGAATGATTGATTGAACCTGTCCCCCTGACCTTTCCAATTTAGGAAGACGTTTCCTACAGTCCCTCTTGAAATGCCGAATTTTGCCACATTAGAATCAGCGAAGCACTGGGCGCTGATTAGAATTATGTGGTGTACGAACTACTGATGTTATGGTAGAATGTTCTTGTCCAATGCCATCTGTCGCAAATCATAAAGTTAATATCAGGATTGTGTCGCACACGTCGTTGAAGATATTTTTGCAGAACAACAGGGCGCATACCGTCCACAAACTTGTCAGTCAAAAGTATTTCACGTTCTTTTAAGTCAAGTTTCAATTTGTCGACCAATGTTATCAATGCATGTGAAAGTTCAGTAATAGTCTCATTAAGTAATATGGTTTGTTGAAAAAAATTCGCATTTGTTGTGCACGAGAAATACGCTGACCGAAAACATATTGCAATGTATTGAATAGTTCAGATGTGGTATGTGGATCAACTTGGTCAATTTCCAGTTTCGCAGAACCCTCTAAGTCTATGAACAGAGAACTGCTGCAATTCCTTCCACGCCTTGACTAACAATAGCTCGTCTGGCTGGTGATATCCAGGTCTCTGGATCCACCTTGACAGAATATGCAGACGTTGTCCACTACATATACAGAAAGATATGTGCCCTATAATAAAGTGAGGGATCCCTTTGTCCCCGGACTATGGATGAAGAAGGAGTTGTACGTTATTCAATATTAGATACGAGAGAGAGCAGTGCCCTTTACTTGACGTCACAGGTTGAGCGTGAGGTTGAGCGTCACCTGAGTGCATGGCAAGTGTGTTTTCCAATTTGACTCGCTACTACATGATAAGTAAAGATTTGTGGTATTACATATAAGTAAAGATTGTACGGTATTCAGTAGTAAGGATAAGCTGGTTAGAACCTACGTTCATGATAAATAAGGGTTGTACGCTATTTAGTATTAAGGTGTGGGGAGAGCGGCGCCCTCTACATGACATCACAGGTTGTACGTTATGGTTCTGGGCGTTTACTCCGTTATCGAGAGAAATTAGAATTATGGGTTTAGAGCATCCTAAGCCTACAGAAATTGGACGCAAGTCTTATATACGAGTATGGTGAATGGTGTCTTGAGTCGGCGGTTTAAAAAACTGTTGATGGTTGAATTAATTATAATGGTGGCGGTGTGTGGACATTCTAAATGACCGAGCCGTATGTCAAGTCATGTTATGCAATGACTTTGAGATGTCGCAAAATCCGTCACTTTGTCAAACTTTCATGTAAAAGTGTCACAACGTCACAACAACGACATGATCATTCGTGACAATATGTTATGTTTTTAGCACAAGAATCAAAGGGATTATGTTTGTGACATTTTACATAGCAATATTATCTGCTCAACACCAAACGTCAATCACACTATCCGAGTTCCCTTTGCGCTGATCACGTCATACAGAGTATATCGTTACATATCAAGTCAAAAACATGCAGTACCTTGGATGTCATTATTTACGTTATATAATCAGGGTTTCATGTGAATCAAAAAATAGTGCCGAGCCCCACACAGATGTGAATGCCAAGTGAGCCTATGGTAGGGATTGATCATGTAGTGTGAAGTGTTAATAAGGAAGGGTTGACCCTAGTGCTGTCATGGGGTGTTGTAGGTGTCTTCCGGTGATAGTTTGAAAACGGTAGACTCTTGCAAGAGTTGACGACATTTGACGAGATTTGACACGCCGCAGAACGCTGTCGTGATGGTGTCATATCGCCGTCGTGGTGGCGTCGTAACGCCACAGTACGCTGTTGCGACGGTGTCGCGATGCCGCAGAACGCTCCAGTACGGCGTCGATGGCACAGTATAGCGGAAACACCGCCGTAGCATGTCTGAACTGAAGAGGGCACTGAAGTGATGCTTTGCCCGCTGCGATGTGGGGCATTTGCTGTTACATGATAAGGAATGGTTGTTACTTACCATGTGGTGCGAAGCGGATATATACTGAATAAGGAGGGGGTGTAATTGTTTTTCGGTGATGGTTTGCGTGCGGTGGACTCTCGTTAGAGTTGACGAGATGAGACGAGATTTGACATTCCGCATAAAGCCGCACGACGCCGCAGAGCGTAATGGTGTCATCACGCCACATAACTCCACAGAACGCCGTCGTGACGCCGTACTGTTACGCCGCAGTACGGCGTCGATGGCACATGTGGCATACACCTCTTCGGCGTTCTGCAGCGCAGAGCCGATTCCGTCGATGGCACATGTGGTGTCGAGGCACATGTGCATATGCAACGACGCCACATGTGCCATCGACGTCAGGCGGTGTGACGCCGCCTTCCCCGCCGCAATGAGGTGCGTTGTGACAGACAAGGACCCTCGACCGAAAGTCACATGCTGTGAAGGCCATGTTGGGTAGAGTGAGCAGCACTCCATGTTAAATCTCGTCACATATCGTCAACTCTCGCGAGAGTCCAGCGCGCGCAGAAAGCATGGCGTTTTTTTAACGCCAAAATTATTGAATAACATCATTTGACTTCCGGCTCGGTCGTTTACACTGTCCACACCCCGCCACCGTCAGCAATATAATTAATTCAACTATCAACACTTTTTTAACCGCCGACTCAAGACACCCATTCTCCGTACTCGTATATAAAACTTTTGTCCCATTTTTCTTCACTATCGCCCAGAACCACTGCCATAACGTACAACCTATTACGTCATGTACAGGGCGCTGCTCACTTTAAACCTAAGTAACGTACAACTCTTACCTAAGTTATCATGTACTAAGGTGCTAACCAGCCTCTCCTTAGTACTGAATGACTTACAATTCTTACTTATATGTAATATCACAAATCCTTGATTATCTTGTAGCAGGGAGCCAAATTGGAGCCAGAATTACTAAACAAGCAGACGACACATTTGTCTTGCACTTAGGCGACCACTCTCAACCTGTGACGTCACCCTTATGAAAATGTACCATAGTTTACCACAAAAATCTATAGTTTAATCATGGTGAACTGTGGTACATTGTAGTTTCTTATGGTAAACTGTGGTTAATTGTAGTAATCTGTGGTAACACTGTGAAAGCTCTGTGGTAAATTGTAGTATTTTATGATGTCTCTATGGTACTTTGTAGTAATCTGGGGTAATTCTGCTTAACATCTGTGGTTAACTGTGGTAAATTGTAGTATGTTATGGTACCTCTACGGTTAACTGTGGTACTTTATATTATGTTATAATACTTCAATGATAAACTGTGGTACTGTCTACCTCTGAGGTAAACCATTGTACACTATACATTTTGGGGTACTTCTGTGGTAAACTGTTCCAGTTAATCCTAAATCATCAAAACTTTTGTCCAGAAAATGAGTACTTTGGAAGCCATTTAAAGGAATTCACTTCTACCAATCAGGTATGTAACTAATTTTGTTCCACTCTTTTAACTCAAAATATTTGTTTTGCCAACTGTTTGGCCATATTTATACATACAATACTTTTACATATGCATTAGCACACATTAGCCTACTATTATATAGTGTCACATATTTAAAGTTGGTCATGTTGATTTATTTGAGCTCTATATGTTTCTAAAAGTTTATCACACTGGCATAGTGATGTCAATTAAGTAAAACAGCTAAATTACTTATTCCCGACATAATTTACTAATACTTATAGTTACCATATATTAAATGGTCGTTTTATACCGTATTACCGAATAATAACATATGTGGTATATATCTGGTTGACACTTATTTGCAAAAAATTGTGATCCGTAAAATTATCTGTACTTTCCCAACGTTGGTTCCTGTACTTGATTTGCATAACAATATACATGAATTAACATTGGTAGTATGGTCATTCTTGTAATTGATTGTATATATGCGTTATTTTTTTTATTTCAGATGTCATCAAAATGAAATTTCCCTGCTCCAAAATGTCCCGCATGACAGATAAGTATGTATAAAGCAAATTATCTCTAAAAAAAGGGTTATAGAACAAATTGGGAACAACTAACATCGGCAACAGGATATAAGGGAAAAAATAAATATATTATGACATACACAATTTGTTGTATATATCTGCTAGTTTTAATGGCTTTGAAGCTTTTAGAAACATATGGAACTATCGAGCATCGCACATATTCCTTATTATCCTGATCCTCGTAGTTTATTCATGATTTTTTGTATTGTTTCACACAGATTATGTCCGGATGAATTGTTCTAGCAGCGATAATGTGACCAAGCAAGCTATGTAAGGGAAGTAAGCCAGTTAGGAAAAGTTATATAAAGCGAATCCATAAGAAGACGGGTGCGACACTGAACCCCAATCCAACAATTAATCTATATAGAGAAGGCTTGAACAATTGTTCATCATTGGTACGTTTACTTCAGTTTCTCTAGGTAGTGTAATTCTGTTTCTGTCACTGAAAGACAATAGTTCATAAATGCAATGGTTGTGATGCCAGTGGCTCCAGCAGTCTGTGTCCAATCTTTCTTATGATTCTGATTTTCTTAAATTCATTTGTTCAAAACATGGGTTGTTCAAAGAGTAGCAATGCTGTCTTTACTTAAGCGTTGGAGGAAAATTAACTTTCCAACATTATGGAATCGCTTCACAACTTAAAAAGTGATTGTGCTGGTGTCATTATCGTTGGAATACACTTCCGTCATATAAGTGAAATAGCCTTATGCATGGCGTAAAACATCAACAAATCAATGAATACACCTGGGAATAAAAGTAAACGATAACTATCCATGTTATTTTGTATTCAGGTTTTATCTTTTAATTTTAGATCAAACCAGATCAGAGTCTCCAGACAGTCAAAAAGCCGACAGAAAAGCCAGTCTAAGATTTAAGTTGAAAAACAGTGCAAAGTTATGGAAAAGGAAACTACTCACAAACTGATACTGGAGGACTGACTGACTTGATGGCCGTATAATTATGCCCCCCTTAGGCTTTTGACACTTTCATACAGTATTTTTCTATGTACGCAGATGTGCAACAGAGAAAAAACAAGCACGGAATTATGCAAATTTGCCCATAAATTATGCAAATTAGCTCCGTTTATCCGGGTAGCTTGAAAGTTTACTATTTTCCTTATGCTTTTGAAGTTTGTATAGTGCATCCATCTGTATACGCAGATGTACCACGTAGAAAAAAAAGTTGATAAAAAATTACTGAAATTATGCATATGTTCAACGTAGAAAAACGTCACAGGATTATGCAAATTTCTGCGTAACACGCGGTGAAGTTTCCCACTTTAGGTTACTTGTTGGTGCACTGCCTGTAGTTATGTGTCTTGGGTGGACTGCAGGGATCAGGTGCTCATTGTTTAGCAATCACTGATTGCTTTTCTCTTGTTTATTTGTCTATGGATATTTAACCTTTATCAATCCATCTTCTGTAAACATATTTGTATTATGTTGTGCACTGGTGTCTGAATCTGTAAATTCCCACAAAACTGTACAGAAATTACAGATTGGAGGCTACGTACCACAAAAACCTATAGTTTACTATAGGTTTGGAGTCGATGGATTAGGTAGTTTACTAGATTTCTAAAAGCAATCACACTGGCACAGGGGTGTAGATTAATTAAAATCGATTAATCATCTTATGTTCTAGATAACTCCCAGAGACAAGTTTCCTAATAAACGCCAATTTCGAGTTGTGTTATGGGAAACCTATGGACATCTCGAGAGAAGGTAATGTCCATTAATATGCTGTATAAATATTGTTTAAAATGTAGCTAACAAGATACTCGGCATGGGTCATGAATACACCAGTCTACAAATGAGTATTTCAGAGATAGAGAGATTAACCATTTACTATAGATTTTGTAACTTTAGATTACTTTAGTTTTCTATAGATTTTGTAACTATATATTATAATAGTTTTCTATAGATCTTGTAACTATATATTACTGTAGTTTACTTTAGTTATCTATAGGTTTTAAACCGCCGGTTTTGAGTCTATAGTAATCTACATGTTTAGAGTCAACAGATTACTATAGTTAACTATTAATTAACACAACAATCTATAGATTACTATTTGTTTACTAATTGTTATCATTGGCTAAGCCTGCCGGTGGCCAGGGTAGCAGTAGCACGATGTAGAGGGTTAATTCCTTCATCTAAGCCCTACATCCCGCCAGTTTCAACCTGTTATGGAGGCTGGAAATTGACCCAACGTTATCGCAAGCCTTTCAAAACATTAGTCTGATTTTTCTCTGATTTTCTTATACTGGTATGACCTGCAATATATCTTTGCAAAGGGAGATCCACTCCTCTCTCCCCCAATTCAGGTCAATATGGCCACACATCACTCAGTGATAGTTCTCAGGCTAGAAGAGTCTCAGAGTAGACAAGTCACGTGGTAACAGTATGGCCTTCCTGGTATAAAGTTACCATGTCCTATAATGTGTTCAACATAGGTTGCGAAATAGTCTCTTATAATTATTTGAATAGAACGCTCGCGGGTACAACTGAGCTTCACACAGACAGGTGCGTGGTATTGAATGATTTAATTCTGTACTGTCCGTGCTTAAAATGACTTCTATAGGATACTGGACTGTAGTAATAAGTGTTGTATGTGTTGTTTCCATACTACCATGTTGCGTGATATGTGGACGCTGTCAGTCTGAACAACACACAGTTACACCTATAGTCGTGTGTCACCTTAACCGGTCTGCCATCTCCTCTTTAGCTCAAACCAATATCTCCAGTGAGTGCCAGTTCTTGGATCTGTCAAACAATCACCTACAGACTGTGGAGAATTCCGCGTTCTCAAAGCAAAGCAATCTTATGTATTTGGACTTATCTTTTAATGTGATTTACTTCCTAAACCCTGGATCTTTTTCTGGACTTGATCATTTGGTGTGTTTGGATCTGAATCACAACAAACTGAATTTCACATACGAGGCGTATCCAACAGCTGTTTTTCTACCACTGACGAAATTGAAAATTCTTGACATTAGTGAAAACGTCATAACGCAAAGCTCATCTCCAGACAATAGTTTTCAAGTTTTGGTTTCTTTGGAGAAACTATTTCTAGATTTGTTTGAAGAGGTAAAATTAGGGCCAGGCTTTTCGTATCTGCAAAACCTTAAAGTATTAGGTGCGTCTTCATATAACTGTAAGCTAAGGACGTTAAGAACTGATTTTTTCCTTTCATTTGAGAATTTATCTATTTCAACGTTACTGCTTACACATTGTCACATTGAGAAGATCTATCCGAAAGCGTTGTCACCATTTGGCCATTTGGAGCACCTATCGCTAGCTGGCAATACAGACCTGGGACTAGTAGCTGCCATGAAATCCCTGGCTGATCTTTCAAACGCTCCTCTCTCGTCCATTGACTTTAGGCACGTTAACTCAGCCTATTCCAGTTTTCGGGATCAGGTTGTTAGCCGTGACATGTGGAAATATTTGATGCCGTTTTGCTTCCGAAGTTTGGACTTAAGTGATAACTTAATAGTTCATGTGGATCCTGGCCTTTTGTACGATTTGAAAAGTGAATGTCTGGGGGTTTTTCAAATGAGACATCTGTACTTACAACGATCAGCGATTGCTGACTTGTTTTTAATTTCGCTACGTTTCAGAAATCTTCGTAAAATTGACTTGGCCAATTCAGCGTTGAGACAACCAGCTTTTGTTGATACTTCTCGTTTACTCGAAGGAGAAACATTTTTAAGAGACAAAAGAAGTTGGGTAAACATTGTTCTTCATCCCAAGTTAGAAATACTGAACATAAGTCACACGTCACTGAACTGTGACAACTCGGGTCATGAAATCGTGATCATTTCTGGTTTGGCTCTGCGTGTTTTCGATTTGTCCTACACCGACGCGGACACTTGTTTTCATAGACAAGTGAGAGGAATTGAAAATCTGAAAACGCTTGCTATATCAGGAAACTTATATGGTAATACGTTAAATTCGGATTTTTTCTCCTCATTTCCAAATCTTAGTTGTCTTATTATGCGCGACACTCCTCTAATGTCACGTTTCCAAGCGGACAGATCATTGTTGAGCTCATTAAAACAACTACAACACTTAGATATAGCAAATAGCGGACTGACGTCACTCAACCTCATTGTTTTGTCCGGTTTGTTGCATCTCAAATTTCTTGACCTCAGTTTTAACAAGTTAATATCGGTCCCAGATTTTAACTATTTAGCACTAAGCTTACAAGAGCTAGACATAAGATATAATGCTCTAATGTCATTTTCAATACGAGAGAGACAAAATATTGATACATTTTTCTCCGCTAACCGTGTGCTGACCCTTATGTTAGATGGTAATCCTTTAGCGTGTAATTGCGATACCTATGACTTTGTAGAATGGGTCTGGACATCAAAGGTGACCTTTGATAATAATGGAAACTATAGCTGTGCAGTAAGTAATGGATCAGTGGTTTCTCTACTCAGCCTCCGGGAGAATTTCCGAGACCTACAAATCCAATGTATCAGTTCTTTTTGGGTTACATTTGGAGCTCTTGCAGCTTCAGTACTCATTGTGCTTTTACTGGTTTTGGCTATCGTCTATCGTTACCGGATTCCCATTAAATACTGGTTTCATACGGTATGTCGTAAACCCGCAGCTAAACCCAGTCAGATACACAAGTACGATGCATTGGTAGCATATTGTCATCAAGATTATATTTGGGTTTGTCAAACATTGTACCCAAAATTAACCGATTCTCATGAAGGTACTGGTTATAAACTCTGTGTGTATGATCGTGACTTTCTTCCTGGAGTACCTATCGAAGAGAACATTATCTCCGCTCTCAACGACAGCTTTAAGATTATACTGGTGATATCCCCAGCGTTTGTCCAGTCCGTATGGTGCCAGTTTGAGCTACAG
>JAVFBX010053252.1:0-30014 GCA_034783855.1 Mopalia kennerleyi | reverse complement strand
ATGATCACAATTGCATTGGACCAGTAAGGGCCCGTTTGGGGCAATTTAGATTCTGGCACGCCATAACAGCCATAACAATGCCAATAACGGGCCGATTGCACAATGTTTACTGGGTTAGAGTTAGGCCTGGATCTTTTTAAGTCCTGGTGATCACTGAGCTAAGGCAAAACTTAAAGCTCCCTTTCTGTGGTGTTTAACACAAAAATTTTACAGAGGAGGTCTTTTTTTAGTCATGTTTCACAGTCTAATTGCCTTATGACTTGTAATTGTTTGATATCAGTGACTTAGACATTTTATTCACCCACTGGCTGATGCTAGCGGTTGGGAGGGAAATGCCTGTTGCCCTGGTGCTCTTAAAGCTAAGGAGCAACACTAAGTTTATCTGTTTCTGAGGTCATTGTAGTACATCCTGTCTTGTTTTTTATTTATCGCCCTTTAACATCAATGTTGATTCCGTTACGGATTGGGCTGGCATGCCATTATATGGGTGAAATAACCTTAAGTACAGCATAAAACCCCCTAATCAAACAAGTGGAAAATCCATCGTGGTGGAAGAAAAATATAATTTAGTGTACAATGTTATTCTTTAATGATAGAAACAAACAAGCTTCTTTTTAAATGGTCAGACTTTTGTGTCTACTGGCAGGTCCCATCAATCGTGAAATGAGAAACTTGATTCAGAGTCTACAGAACAACAACCAGCAACTTAAGAAGGAGGTTAGTCGGCTGAAGCATCGCGTAAAGGAAGCTCAAACTGAGATAACTAAGGTAAGATTTGCTTGTCAAATCTCTCATACACAAAGAAAATATTAATGTACGGTACTTAAGGTTATTTCACTCATAGGTCTTGGGAAAAGTAGAGTAATAAAGTAGCAAGACAAATTAAGTTTGTGTGGAAGAAAAGGACACCAGATTACAGAAACAGCACCTGTTTCTTAATCTTACCAATCTAACAGCTTGGCATTATCTCCCTTATTTTGGTATTATCCAAGCTCCAGGTGGCGCTGTGACGGATGATCCATGCCCATATGACTTGAAAAAAGAAAATCATTATTGTGTATACAAAAATTTAGAATTGCCAATTTACTCTTCAAGGCCAGAAGCCACATAAATTTGGTTACAAAGGATGTTCACCTTGCCCTGTCAACCTCCCTGTGATAAAACAGTTATCTGTCTTTTATTTTTTGTTGAAGACAGAGGGCCCCATAACAGAGGAGAAACGGGCAGTTGACCCTATAATTGCGACCACATAACCTGAAGAACTTGTTACTATCTCCCATTTATTTTGTAGACAGGATAAAGAGGATGTAAGCCCTGTATTAATGTTCAAACCTGATGCACTTGTTATTATCTCCCTTTATTTTTCAGTTAAAGGCAGAGGGTGCCACAACAGAGGGTAAAGGGGATCTAAGCCCTGCCCCTTCAACCTCTAAACCTGATGAACCTGTTTTTATTAAGAAGGAAGAAGAAGAAAAAGAAGAGGTTGAAGTGAGGGAAAAAGGAAAAACTGATGCTGATATTATAAAAGATCTGAAATCTCAACTCAAGTGAGTATTTATTTTCTCTGCTGTTTACAGTTAACAGTTTGTTGGGCTTTAGTGCCGAGGTCTCTGTCAAAGTCATATATTGGGTAAAGAAAAATTGTCTAGGACTTGCAGCAGAGTTGGAACAGTGTCATTTGGTCTTTACCAGCTTTCTTCTTCCAATAGACCAATGTGTTGCTCAGTTGTTTGTGTAATGGTCTGCTGAACCCCATTCCAAACATTAAACAAGTCCACCTCCGGCCACCAGGTATAAAATGGAGATCTTACTGAGACTACAGAACGGGCAACTTACTTGAGCTTGAACAAAATACAAGATTGGTGCCCTAAACTCCTCATAATACAGCATGATTGTTGTTTACAAAATATTTGTTTTAAAGACAAATTTAGTTTATTGAATTGTGTGAACATATGTCTAGGTTATGCAGACTTGCTGAGCAGACCAAAAATATTTTTGTTTTAACATCAACACTTTGTTACCAAAATTATTGTCATGGATACATGCAGCACTTTTTACCTCTATTCACAGAAAAGCTCAAGACTCTCAAAGAGAACTGAAGCTGTTACTTGACATGTATAAAAGTGCCCCAAAAGAACAGAAAGACAAAGTTCAGGTGAGAATGATTTAACTTCATCATTATATAGATTTATTCATTGATTCATGTTGATGCTATGTCCAAGAATTAACATGCATCACAACCAAAATTTATATTTCTAATAATTAATAAACTGAGTCTGAGTTTAAAAATCAATCCATCAATTCCATATTGTGTGAATGAGTGTAATATTGCCATTGTGCTGTGACTGCTGTCTAAAAGTCTTAAGCTAGAAAATAGGAATACTTGGTATTGTATTGTGTGATGGTGGAGAAATAATAATTCTGCTCTGAAACCTATGTACATGCTTTCCATTCAAGCAAGTACATTGAAAGGAAGTATTACTATGGTCTATAAGTATTTCTGCAATCACATTGACTCACTAGATTTAAATTTTTTTGTTTAAATTTATCAATTTTTTTACTTGTACTTTTTATGTTTAAATGACAGGTGATGATAGAGGTGATTCTGTTTAGTTGTTAAATAATAATTGCTGTTATGTTTAAGAGTTAATTTGATTAATATCATCTTTTTGGAAAATCAGCCTTTTGACTTGATTGGCGCACTGTCAGAGTTCATGTTTGATTACTTCTATTAATATAGCCTGTTTTTCACATGAGGGAAAAAAATTAAAATCCCATTTAAAAAAAATTTATTGGACTGAGACTAAGATCTTGTGATAATCATTATGTTTTAATTCAGTTAATGGCGGCAGAGAAGAAGGCAAAACAGGAAATAGATGATCTCAAAAATCACATCCGTAAAATGCAAGAAGCAGAAAGGAAAGAGAAACGAAAACTAGCTGATGAAGATGCCATTCGCAAAATCAAAAAGCTAGAGGACTCCATTGTAGAACTGCAGAAAAATCTCTCCGCCCAAAAACAGGTACTATGAGATCTGAGCTGGTGTTGTGGTTATTTATCATATGTGACATGTTTTACTCTTCTTCTTTCTCATCATATGCATTATGTTCAAATCATTAAAAAGTGTATTGTGTGTTTAAAGCAATCGTTAAATAATATGATAATAATATTATCATTATGAGAATCCTGTCAAACAAAATAAGCTACATGCTAAATTTTTAAAATAAATGAACACAAAACAAACAACTAGTTATTTGTTTTTGAAAAAATTTAAATCAATCAAGCAATCAGGTCTACATCAAGTAAACTTTTCAAATAGGGTTATTTTTACTTTCACTTTTGGAAAGTCTTTGAAACGTTTTTGGAAAACTATAAAACTCAATCTGTATGAGCATTGGCTTGAGAGAGATTGCTGAGATTGATTGTCTCATTAGTCAGATTACATCTTTGGTAGCTTGGTTAACCATTTGCACGCAATTATGGATAAAAATAAATTTTTGTAAACCTTTGTTTGTATGTATTTAATTTTTTTTTTTTTAAATTGCTACCCATAAAGTTTGAGATATTTGAGAAGCTAATGAACAGTTTACGATGTAATTTGTCAGAGAGAAGAAGCCCTGTTAAATGAGATGGAGGTAACAGGTCAAGCATTTGAAGACATGCAGGATCAAAACAGCCGACTTATCGTACAACTTAGAGAGAAAGACGATGCTAATTTCAAACTCATGTCAGAGGTGTGTATAATCTCATAACCAATATACAAGCCCTCTGGCTAAGGCAGTTTGTTTGGAGAAATGATTCATTTATAAGTTTATTTCAATTCTATTGTAACATATCTTGTTTGTTTGATTGTGGTTTCATGCTGTACTTCAGGCTATTTCACTCATATGATGGCATGAAAGCCCATTGGTTGCAAAACACTTCAGATTTAATGGTCCGTGTTAATGTGGTTATTACTGTTGGAATTCACCACCTTCATATGACGGGAAACAGGCACACTTTGTCTTGCTTCATGGTTTATTGTCCTGTGCCTATTTTGCCAGTTTGTTGTCTGTCCTGAACAAAAGGGCCCTAATTGGTTGTCTCTATCATAGGAATGAAATAATCTTGAGATTAATTTCTTTCCCAATGATACGAACAAACAGTGAAGTTTTGTCAGGTTAATCTTTATCTCTAATTATTCACTTCTCGTTATATTCAGAGGATTAAAGCTAACCAGATTCAGAAGTTACTCCGTGAGGAGAAGCATGTGTTAGCGGAACAGGTAAATGCGTGTCAGAGTCAAGGAGAGGCCCAGAATCTAGTCGTAAGAAAATTAGAAGAGAAAGAACGAATTCTACAAACTAATATGGCTACAGTGGAAAAAGAGCTCAGGTATTAAAGGGGTATAACTCTTGAATGAAACGTTTACCCTAAATCACCCCCCAAATATGTCCATAAAATTACTAGTTTATAAGCAATTTAAAAGATTTGTAAATTGTGTTTGAGGGGCAGAAAATGACTTTGTCCAGTTAGAAAGCATCAACATTTGCCCGAAAATATAAATTTGTTCAAAAAAATGCTGTAATATTGTCACAACAACCTGAAAGGTTATGATTTGTCATGGAGGAAACTGGAGGTGATTTAGGGTAGTCCTGTCGAAGATTCACATTGTCAACCAGTAAAACATCTGTAACATGGGTAAACAAATAATAGCCTAGAACTGCGGACTGCCACTAGTGTTCTCTAGATGAACAGTTTTGTCAAATTCATCCCATCATCCCAAAGTGCATCATACAAACATATGTTTAAAAAATGTAAAATTTAATATTTCTGCTTGATGGTTTTATTGTTTTTCAGTCTGAGGCAGCAAGCTATGGAAATGCACAAACGTAAAGCATTGGAGAGTGCACAGACTGCGGCTGATCTCAAGCTTCATCTTGATAAATATCAGTCACAGTTAAAAGAAGCTCAGGAAGCTGTGGCAGATAAAACAGGTGCCCTGGAGCAGGAGTCCTTCAAACAGAAACGCAACCAGGTCAGCATTCTAATGTCCGTCTTTAAAAGATAGATTCCAACTCAACTCCTCTAGTCTTCCGTAACTGTGTGCTAGGCTCTGATGGGTTGTGTGCTAGGCTCTGATGGGTTGTGTGCTAGGCTCTGATGGGTTGTGTGCTAGGCTCTGATGGGTTGTTTGTAGGAGGTCTCCTCCTGCTTCTCAACCAAGTACCAATGGTTCATGTAAATCGTGGATCAGCCAAACCTTACCTTAAAGCAACAATGGCATTCCACACAGGCATGTCCCTCTGCTGTTCTTACGAACAACTCCTGTACTGGGTGGCAGGGATATTGCCCAGTCACATGGACACTCATACCTGTTTTCCTTCAAACAAAACTGCATTGTATTGATATCACTTCAGAGATAGCACATCTCTTGTGCATTATGGTTAAAATGGTTAAATCAACAACTCACTACACATGTGTGCCAGGTGGGCCTTGCTCCTACATTGGACTGCTTTACCCCGGTTTGATGCACCATACAGGGCACACTTTCACGAAACTTTGTAAGACAATTTCGTATAGTAAATTACGTTGTCCCATGCTCAACTTTAACAAGGTGACATGTAAGTGTGGCCAGGTTCATAGCTGCTTATATTAAATTCAGTTGAGATTGGTGAATGTTACCATAAACCATTGCTTTTTATCTACTTCATGTATGGATTTGTCTTCTTTACAGGAAGAAGTAGCTCGCCTTCAAAGGAAATTAGAAAGACAGAAGAAAATAGAAATAACTGGGGCTGCTGACGAAGTCTTGATGGAGGAAATAAAAGAATATAAGGTACAGTTTTAACCCCCATAGAACCTAACATCTGTTATACAGGGCCTTGTATGTACATATCATCACCCTAATAAAAATAATAATCATGATCATTTTACCCCCAAAAAATGAGGTGACTTAAGCAAACAAAGGGATTCCTCCGGAGTTTCCACCTTGCTGTAAATAAGGCATAGTAAAAAGTGGACAAACTGCCGACAGAAAAACACTTTAGTATGACGTTGTTTTCCAATCAAACAAAGTCTTAAAAGAGGAGTTTTCCAAGTCAGCATTTTTTTTTTATGATCTTCACATTTCTTCAAAACAATTCAGTATCATTACAGAGTATTTCAGAGCAATTTACATGCATACAAAAGTTATGTTGTTCTTTACTTTCTTTTTAAACAGGAGCAGTTAACCTGTCCTTCGTGTAAGGTGAAACGAAAAGATGCTGTGTTGACCAAATGCTTTCACGTCTTCTGTTTGGAATGTTTGAGAACACGTTACGAGACTCGCCAAAGGAAATGTCCGAAATGCAATGCTGGATTTGGAGCCAATGACTATCACAGACTGTTCTTGACATAACGCTCACTAAATGACCATTTAGACCTAGTAAAGATACTAATATTGCTGGGGTAATGAAGGGAGCCATGCTTTTCATGCCAGTTCAGCTTGACATTGTTAAAGTTGAAGGTGCTTAGTCGTCTGGAGGAAAAATAATTTTACAATATTGCGAAACATTTTACATTTATTGGTTCTGCTTGTGTCGGTTACTATCGAAGTAGACTGCCATCATATAAGTGAAATACCCTTGAACATGTGATAAATCAGCAATCAATGATTTGCTCGCTAGAAGAACAGAGGACACGGAAAAGTGAGGTGCATCACCCCATCATGCCATGAAGCCTGGTGTAAACAAAGATGTTCCCAGTTTGTGAGAAAATAGATGTAAAACTCATCCAATAGTTATCTCTACCTTTGAACTTTTCTTGAATAACCTTTGAACTCTTCTTGAATAACCTTTGAACTTTTCTTGAATAACCAAATGTGAAATTTTGGTAATATTATTTCTTATGGTTAATACCATAGCAGAACTTTACAGGTAGATACAGGTATCTTTCATATGCTGCATCTGCTATGTATTGATTACACAGCACTGAGCAGGGCCATTAACTCCTCTGTTGGTAGGGATCTTTAGAGACGTAAATCTTTTTGAATGGAAACTTCATTAAAAGTATAGAAGCTGGAGCTTTAAAGATTTGAATTCGAGCTCCCTATCATCAACCAGAGTTCATGGTTTACAGTCCATGTTAATGATTTGTTTTAATCCACAGACTTCATCTCAATATCTCCATGTTGCATGAGTTATGCTACCAATTAGTCTCAGAAGAATCTGTAACGGTTACACACTTCAAAATCCTGTAGTTCCACTGAAGAGTTTAACATAATACACAAGTAGTGTTATTCCGAAAAACGATAACTTCGTTTTGACTCCAGTGTATAAGTTAAAATGAAGTTATCGTTTTTCGGAATAACACTACTTGTGTATTATGTTACACACTCGTTGACGGACTGTAGGTCTTTTAAGTTCTGGTGACTCAGGCTTGTTAACAAAGTATGACTGTCTGTAAACTTTTTGTACAGTTTATGATTGTGTTCGTGTTACTCTACACTGGTGGAGAACACTGCAGGGTTAACCTAAACATCAATGAATCACAGCAGAAACTTCACACAAATCAACAATAAGTATTCAAGTGTTTTTGAAATACAACATCGTATTGTCTGACGCTCATATTATTGATTAATTCAGTAAAGGAAAAACCCAACCAAGGATTGATTGATTGATGTTTTATGCCCTGCTTAAGATATTTCTCTTATATGCTGGCAGTGTATGCTAACAATAATTGACGCTAGCAGAACCAAGATGTGACACGTTTCCATAAGTTAATTTTTCTCCAGTGCTAAGTAAAGACAGCTTTGCTACTCTTCAAACACACTGCCCTTAGCCAGAGGGGTCAGAAACAGAATCAATTATACCTGTTCTGGCATGTATGTTTCAAGATAAGAAATTGAACTGTAGTGAAATTGTTGTTGATGTAAATTTTACATTTATTTTCACGATGTTATCTTGTCACACATGTCTTCTAAACATTTATTTTTTTTATTTCATTGTAATATTGAATTTCATGCAATACTTTCTGAGAATTGCAATCATTTCATTTGTTAAATAAAGTCACACCATTTGAGATCAAAGTATATTGTTTTGGATTTAAATAATTTATCAAAACTCGTTGATAATAGTTTTTACTGTAAATAAGGTTTCAGCATTATCAATGTGATTAAAACTGGGTCACAATTAACTCCCCTTTATTTCATTGTCTGGTGAACTCTGGAATAATTCTATATACTAGTACGTGGATCAAAATTCAGATTGATCCCCAGGTCTGAGACCAGCAAAATGAATTCCCTACCTGTCATTTACATCTGCGGCTATCTGGTCATACCAGTGATTTAATCAGATTTAT
Organism: Mopalia kennerleyi; assembly: GCA_034783855.1. Classification (NCBI taxonomy): domain Eukaryota; kingdom Metazoa; phylum Mollusca; class Polyplacophora; order Chitonida; family Mopaliidae; genus Mopalia; species Mopalia kennerleyi. Next base: position 21,695 of record JAVFBX010053252.1, on the reverse strand, counting down.
TATACTAAGCACTGACAATTATTGAAACATTATGGACCAGTAAAATATATCACCAGTAAGTAACACATAAACTACTGGGGGCTTCGGCCATCGCAGGGATGGTTTTTACAAGGTTTCCTCCCTGTTTTCCACCATACTAGGACAAGGAACAGTGTGAAGTGGACAATCCATCGTCCTGTAAGTGCTATAAATACCCTTGAGTACGACGTTAAACCCCAATCAATCAAACAAACAAAAACATAAACTACTGACTTACCAGTAGAGGGTTTAGCGAAATTCTATCCCTGATAAGTGTTGTCATGACTTCAGATACAGTGAATGGGCAGTGTCTCAATTGTCCAATAATAAGATGGAAACAAGGTGAGTCAGTGGAAATCATCTGCTGCTATTGGTCAATTAGGCCATTTTGTTTTCAAGGTTTTTGTCAGATCAATGCAGGACAAACATAATATAAAACCAACAGTCTAGATTTTTGGTTTTTAAAATATTGATAATAATTTCACATTTGTTAAATTATTAATTATATGTTAGATTCAATTCCTTCTGCTCCACTCCTGTAGCTGATGGTGGCCAGTTGGGAGAGAGTTAACTATTTAAATCAACTCTGTTGATGGAATTGAAAGCATGTCTATGGGGGGGATAAGCCTTCACCTGATGGCTAAAAGATGGCCTCAGAATCTGGTGCTACGTCCAACTTGAACAATAGCTGAAGTACAGATGTAAGGCTGAAGCCATTCCTAAATCAAATGGCTGAAATTGCTCAATTATAAGTATGAGAATGATTAACCACTTCAACCACACAGGTCCAGAAGGGCTCACTTATTCAATAATAGAATACATATCTATTGCTAATGACTTGAAAGGGCACATATAACAAGGTATTAAATATAAGTTCAAATACTAGCAATACTCAAGATGAGAATGAAGCTTAAAAGTGTTTGACAATAGAAAATGGAATGTTAAGTTTATTAGCTATGTTAGTGGTAGGGACATCCGTAAACATTTACCATTGTATACATATAGCCCATGTTGGTTCAAGTTATATGTGACTTATGGGCGGTCTTGTTATACTATATGGTTTTTGAATCTGAAGTAGGCTACCAACTAAAAGCAGAGGGAAAAAAATGTTGTTCACATAGTAAACGCAACAGTTACAATTCACTTCAAAATGGATCCTGTATTTTGATGTCTTGTTGGCTACTGACAAACATCTATCTAATTGTTTGCACATAAGGTTGCATTTGAACAAGAAGTGGGCCAAAGCGTATGCAAATAGTACCATGTTAACTGAAGGATTTCTAGACAAGTACACAAAGTGACACAGTGCTACGCCCTGGCTTAGACTGAGCAGAATAAAGTGTAATAGTGTGGGAGCATAATTGGTGGAGTATCCAGAAGCCAGTCTCATAGGCTCAGCCAGCTGCATACGAGTCTTCTTTTGTCTGGACTTTGTAATGCTGTTTGCTCAGAAAGTTTTCATTTATTTATAATGATTCCATCGGTTGGTCGGCTTGTGTCGTTACACTTCAAGTTGACACTGAGAAATATATCTGCAAAATTTCAACAGGAGTCCTATATAATATTTTTTGCCATATCCGTTATGTAAGACATAATGTTAATTATTAGTTCTGGTACTCTAACCCGACACTGAAATTCACGTCTTATTGACCCATTTACTGCATTCACGGATACCGGGATGTAATAATAAAATTGTTGTTGTTTATAATATCATGTACCTGGCACCAATAGGCTTCCGTAATCATTCATGCACCAGTAAAGTATCTTGTACAGAAAAAAAAATTATTTCAAAAGACGATTAGATCATATTGGTGCTTAATTTTTTTTTATGTATCTCAAAATATCAGCTATATATATATATATAATACAGGCCTAACTTTCGTGACTTGGCCATCGTGAATGACATGGATTAAAAATGTTCACATTTCTCACATATTTAGAGTCAGCTAAAGTTTATTTTCTTCAAATAAATTATCTTTTATATACTTCACACATGATCGCTCTTGCTGACCCTTTTTGATTTCCTCTCATTGCCTTCTGTTAAATAAAATAATATTGCCATATTTTCTTTCATTCCTCATGATAAAGATACGGGTGTGTATCCAAAAAAGGCAAGGACTATACAATAACTATCCCTGCTATGAAGGGACCATATATGTTTAAATATACAAGAAGATGTATTGGGTATATGATATGTCCTATTATATTGGAAGATTAAAATCTGCGTCATGACATAAATCCTTATTGGCCCATATACTTATCACGGACTTAAGGCCTATACAATGCGATCTTTTTTCATGACAAAGCCCCTATTCTGGTGGGGCTGACGAATGACGATCATAATAAAGGCACTTCTGAACAGAGTCATGGTGTGTGACCAGCTAGAGCCAATGACTAACTGATATCGAGTTTGAGAACTTATTCTTTAGATCAATGTAAAAAGAGCATCCGTTAAGTCGACATTGTAAATAGACCTGTTTTGCCACCAAAAAAAACCCTGTATAAAATGTTAAATAGCATGCATAGTTAAAATGAAATATATTCTTTAAGTAGCATTTATGAGGAACATAAAACATGGAAAGACTTTCTATGGATAACTTCGTAAATTAATTTATTGGATACTGCGTTTCTAGCTCATTCCAGAGATCGTTTTCAAGTATGAAAACGATCGTATAGTATCCAATAAATTAAGAAGTTGTTATTTATACTAAGTCTTTCCGTGTTTTAAATGAAATAAGTTTAAAAAATCCTATAGCGTGTATAGTTTCTACCATTTAATGTGTTTGTCTTTCTGTTTTGAATTTAGTTATAACAAAAATATATGCCTCTTTTTATACTCTATATACTTGTTCGTTTTATACATGAAGTAAATATTTTTTTTCCTGCAGATCAACCTGTATGTATATATTTATTAAAAGCAAATAATATCAGAGCAAAGATGCCGATTCAACCATTAATTACTAATTGACTTATAGGGGCGCGTTGCTTTAATTAGAGTTGTTTGTTTTTTTAAGATCTCGCTATAGTATGTCTGTCGCAGGACTATATATTCCTGATCCACAATATAGAGGACGTGTAAATATTGTCATACCACACTTTTCCGGCCGTAAGGTATAATTGTCTGGTTTCCATATACCATAAATAGGCTACATGTAGGCCTACGACGGGTTTAACACCAATCAAACAATTCGATTTGGGATGCAAAATATAAATTTTACTTGAAAATAAACCAAATTCGAAAAATACCGACTGCACTCGCTGACCCTAAAACGGTCTATATGCAGTCGGTATTTTTTCGATTTTTGTTATCAAAAATTTTAATACGATAAAACAATAAATAAATAAATTAAATAGGCCTAGTTTACGCTAACAAATGTTGCACTGTTGGGCTAGCTTTGAAAACACAGGAAATGCATACAATATTGTTTTACTGTTAAATAACAGTAAATCAAAGCTGCTGTTGACCATATCGTAATTTGCCCTCTGTCACAGTGTAGCCTAGCACAATGAATAGGGCTAATTCCTCCGACGGAGGAATTAGCCCTATTCATTGTGCTAAGTGTAGCCTATATTCATCATGTTGCATGTCGGTAGAGAAAATAAAGACTGAATAGCGATAAACTTGAAAAGACGGCCCATTTTTGGTTTTGCTGGCTTTATTCAAACTCCTACAGTTGAATATTACACTATTTGTCTTGTCTGATCGGGTGTATCCGCGATATCAAATATCTGTTTCTGATATGTTTTCATACCGACTATCATTTCGTGCACCCAAACAATAATAACAGACCTTGCGAACAGTGGGAATGTTACTAGAGAACAATACCTCTGCTGTAGATTCATTTGTTACTTTTTACTTAAGGAAATCTGATAGGGAAGATACACATTTTAAGAAATTGTACAGGATATGAGTGCAATTTTCTAACCATTCATCAAGTTTTCAGCAGTTTAAAATATAATGGACATATAAAACTCCGGTTTACACGCTGCAGAGGTATTTGGCCTCGTTTTGATTTGTAAATTGACCTAAATAACTTCATAGTCATGGTGGCTTCCGCTTGGGACGAAGTGAAGTTTTAAAGAGTTAATTTTGTTTTAACAAGCCATACGATTACGTTCTATTTTTCAGGGTGGTTTACCTAAGAAGCCATGTCACAGACGGTTATTGTAAGGTTTCGACCGCTTAAGGTATATCTTTGGTTTAAATATGTATTATTTTTTAGAAAAGTTTTAGGCCAACGTCCAAGCTATTTTTTTTTGGTTTGTCATTTTTCGCTCCTTTCATTTTCAAAGAGCCAATGCTTTTTCAATTCTTTTTATGCTTTGATGGCTCTGCAGGACAAACAAATATGTAACCGAGATTCCAATACAATTTTGAGCACTACTCAAATTAAGACGTTTTGTATAAAAGAGTAATGGAATTCCTTCCTACATTCCTTCAAAACTCCCAGTTAGTTCAATATAATTACGTTTCTCTGACAACAACGGCTTACACTATTAACCCTCTGCAGTAAAATGTATATCTATTTTTACTGCACTTTAACCAACCAATCTATATATAAATGTACAAGTAAACACACATTACCTCTCTCACATTATAAAAATATATATATTATATACATAAATTTTCTTGCCTCCACTGGGAATCCTATATAGGCCTATATGTAGGATTCCCAGTGGCGGCAAGCACATATTTTCTCTTCATTTATTCAATATATATGATTATGGCCTCTTGTAGTCCTGATAAAACTGAGAATTCATATGCATATTTAACGGCAATTCTCAGTTATGAAGTTTCTATATGTACAAAAGGTTACCCATGCGTCTTTTCGCAGTTCCTGTGTCCTTGGAAATTGCAGTCACAGATCTTTCCAAAACCACAGTAATCGATAGCGTATACGCTTTCGTTTGCATCATCTTTTATGGTAATGTGAACAAAAATTTTGTCAAGTAATCGGGATGAAAACACACTAGTGTGGCAAAATCTACCAAAAAGTGGACATTTGTCACCGCCTCAATTTGAAATTAGACTCGTCCGAGAGCGACATAATGAAAATGTCTCCATCAATTTTGCTACACCAAAATCTTAATTCTACTGAATCCTCTCAATGCACATATATTATGCACGTACAAATTTGGATATGCCTTTTATGCATTTTGCAAGAAATTTTTGTTTTGTAGAATGTAAGGTAACGGTTGGAGTGCTCAGGTATGAGTTAACTGTGTATCAGTTTTGTGATTTATATCAATGATCAAAAAAGGAGTGTGATGTATATTAATTATGATCTGTGACCTTTTTCAGATGTTTATCTTTTTGCTTCTTGTTAAATCTGACCGTCACTCTGTCTGTAGGTATTCATTTATTTATAAGTGCAGACTCCCGATTGAGTCTCAGTTGGGACATTGGCATGTGAATCAGTGATTTAAATAACTTCTCAAAGAAGCATGTTAAAGTAAAAATAAATAAATGTATTGTTTGTTTTTGTTGTAGTTGTTATCATGCATATGTGCTGTGATAGGTGTGATTTTGATTATAATTGCTCTGGCTGGAATTTGGCTGAAGACCACAGATGGTGAAGTGACGGACTCTCTGTGGGTAACCTGTGAATATCCCAAACCTTGTACTGATCCAGAGTCTACAGGTCAGTGTGTTTTTGTAACTTCGTTATCTTCATCGCTATTATTTTATGAAGCAAATCTGTTCTAAAATTATATTGTAATTTCTGGGACGTGGTTCAGTGGTTTGCGTATAAGATACTGATACTCCATCCATGTACAGTTCACAGGTTCAGGTCACATGATAGTCAACCTTAGGTACCGTACTATATGAAAAGGTCCCACAAGGGGATAACAGCAAATTGCTATGATTTTTCAGAGTAACTGTATAATTATTAAAGGTAGACAGATAAAGAAATGGAAAATCTGTCGGCATATATTAAGTGAAAAAGCCTTGAGTCCAGCATTAAACTAAGATCAAGTGAACAAACAAACAAAAAGCAAAAGATTTAGAAATGTGAGAAAACTTTGACGACAAGCTGGTACATGTAGCTTACATTGATAGTGAATTTCACCCCCAAATTTAGCCTTGGGGATGTTCTTTTTACTTCTTTTTGGGGCTGGGGGTCTGGTTGAAGCAGGGAAATAATTATTTTAGTATTAAATGTGCATTTATTGTGAGACACCAAGCAGAAAAGAAGAAGAAAAACGTTCAACATTATTATTTTTTTTAACTGTATGTTCTTTTGTAAAAGTGGCATTTATGACTTATTCCTTTTTTTTTTAAACCAACATTTCCGACTTTTCATAGCTGCTTTTGAAAAAAACTTTTGAAGAGAAAAATCTTTTCATATTGACATACTCTGTATACATATGTAATATATGTACAAATACTGTGCTTTTTGCCTCTGCAGATCGTGGGGTAAATTTAGGTATGTTTTGTGTGATTAGACCCTGTTGAGTTTCTGGACAACCCCTTTGTTGTAGTGTAATTTATAGTGGCTAACATAGCACATTAGAACTAGCGCGTAGTTGTTCAGTTGTACTTGTTTTTGGGATCTTGTACCCGCTTTTCTGTGTGTACATGAAATATTTATGGTATTTTTTGTGTAGAGGCTGACATGTTACTGTATTTTTGTTACTTTGGGAAACATTTTTAGATCGTGTTAGAACAGGTACTTGCTTAGAGAATCTTTGGTGAAATCATGTCACCACACAAGCCATAAACCCACAATCCTCATTGCCTTACCCAAAACTCCCAGCAATATTACAACAGCCTATGGTGTTTAGATTGGGGGAATCTATAAAATATGCTGAACTTGACATTTAAATCTGTTGAATTGCACTAGGAGAGCTCAATGTGTATCCCAAAATAAGGAAAATACTGCTCCTGTATATGTTAATAATACCAAGTGACAAAGTGTGTCCTTTTTAAACAATGTTGATGTATCCTTGTTTTGTGTTGTCTGAAAGAGATTCATACTGTTTTTACATCTGTGCTATGTAACAGTTGACTTGCGTTTTGCCTCTCACACATTTTGCATGGTGTGGTGTAAATCGTTTGTCCAGAGAGGTGAGCTACAAATGGCTGAGGCCCTCTGGCTAAGGGCAGTTTGTTTGATGAGTAGCGATGCTGTCTTTACTTAACACTTAAGGAAAATTAACTTTTCAACATTAAAGAAACGCCACAATCTTGGTTGTGCTGGTGTCAATTGTTGTTGAAAGTAGCATTATTCCTTCTGATGAGCCACATGGTATAATACGACTCCAATAGATGATACACATGGACATTTGCTTTATTTTCCAGCATCAACTTTGATTTTGTATAAAATAGATTGAGTAATGGACCTGAGTCCATCTGTCAAGTTTAGGTTGGGGTGTTGATTTAGGAGGTTTCCTCATTTACACCGTATAGGGTTGGGGCAAAGCTTCCTGTTGTCCTGGTGCACACAGTGCTGCAACATGAAGCCGATATGTCTGTAATGTGTTTTGTATTGCAACCTGGCTTGTCTTTGTTTGTTGCCAGAGGTGATGAGGGTCGTTTCCTTTTCCTCTTGGGCGGTCATGTCATCATAGTTTTAGCCAGAATTCAAGAAGAGGGTGTCTCAAATCACCATTTTTACAGAAACCGGTTGTCTCATTTTACTATTCCCCTATCTTTCCCATGTTAAATTGGACTGAAATAGGGTGTCTCAAATGGCTTCTTGGGTGTCTCAAAGACACCGAGACACCCTTCTGGCTAACACTATGCATGTCATCAAATAACTGAAATAACTTCAAGTAGCGTTAAATCCTTAATCAAACAAACAAACAAACACAACTTACACCATATTTAAGTAAGGTACAATGAAATATGGACAATATGTTGTATAAGTGATATACAATTGAATTTGAGTTTAAATCCCAACAAAACAATCGAACTACCACTCCTAAGTGTGCTTGTACACATTTAGAGTGGTTGCATTGGGTGTCTAAAAAAGGGTTCAGGCTGTCCCATGAGAGAAGTGGCAACAGTGAGCTGATTTTGCACACTCTGTATTCATTCTCTTTAAACGGCTCTGGCTGCATCATGTTTGAGGTCCTGTAGCTATCTTATACATGGTACATGTAATCATGTATGTCTGTTGATAGTGGTTGGTGTCAGTGAAATTACCTTAAGTTTAATGTAAAACTTATTATGTACTTTGAAGCTAAAATAACAGCCTAAACAGTTTTGTTACAAATTCACAGTTTAAGCAAATGACCTGCACTTTTCAATCTATTACTTGTGGGCGATGTAAGGAGTTTTGTTTTGCTTCAAGAGTTCAGGAAATATTTAGTCACTAAGCTATGATGTCCATCTTGTGACTTTTATGTGCAGTTCTTCACCCACAATACTGAAACGCTGTATGGTCAGTTGGTCACGATATGCAGGGATTAATAGAAGGGAGATCAAGATTGAATAAATTGTTCAATTTGACCATAAATAATTCAATATCAGATATCCACCACTTTCAAAGAAAATAATTTGATCATTTAGTTTGAAAAAAAAAGGAAGTATGCAATTTTACATGATTGGGGTCATAAGAAATGTACTTCAATGGGTACTGCTGGGTATATTGTAAGTATCTCCTATATAAAGAAACAAATCAGACTACAGGAGCAGTTTAAGAAGAAACGGAAAAGAATCGATGTCATACTTAAAATTTTACAGAGTTTAATAACTTGTGTGGAATGTTATTGGGTTATTTCCTGTGACCTGTAGTACAGCTGGTTCATTAAGTTGCTTGTCTATGTCGCTTTCCTGTCTTTTTATCAGTCCTTCATAGTTTGGGATGAGGACACTTTCTGTGACACAGCTGGTTCATTAAGTTGCTTGTCTATGTCGCTTTCATGTTGTTTATCAGTCCTTCATGGCTTGGAATGAGGACTTAGAAAGTGTTTTCTTGTGATAGTGTAATCATGGTCTGTTTGTGGCATGTTAAGAATGAACAAATATTGGTGGTTATATGGTGTGGTTTGGTGAAGTACATGTACGATGCCATCCAAGTTGTGGTCTGATCATTTCATACATTTTACAAAAAATAAAATATAAAAAAGTGCTTATTGTATATGTATGTTTTCCTTAAGTAAAATCAAGTGTCAGTATGGGTCTGTTCATTTAACCACTGACCTCTGACCTCTAAAACATTACAGCACTTGAAGTATACAAGTTGAAATATATTTCATTTCCATTGTTACTGCTTAAAAATATCCCCCAAAAAATATTCCAAAGTTCACAGCTGCCCACTTTTTTATGTGCCCGATGGAAATCTGTCATATTGTGGTATGATCAGCGTCCATCCATCCGTCTCCAATCCATTTCCATAGCAGAACTCGAAAACTATCAAGCCTATGTTTGTGAAACTTGGTAGACACATTCACCTTGGATTGTAGTTGTGCCTTTTGCTATGGTGGATTCGCCATTTCTTTTTATTCATGTTTCTATGGATACAAAGATGGACATAATCAGAAGTAAATTTTGTTTCCGGAGCAGAACTCAAACTATAAGACATATCTTTATGAAACTTGGTAGGCGTATTACCGGTAACCATTAACTGTAGTTGTGCCTTTTGCTATTATGGATTCATCATTTTAAAAATGTGTGTCTGTCTGTCCGTCCAGTTGGTCAGATGGCTCTCATCCGTTTCTCGAGCAGAACTTAAAAAACTATAAGGCCTATCTTCATGAAAATTGGTAGGCATATTAACCGATATTTGTAGTTGAGCTTTTTGCTATTACGGATTCATCATTTTACAAATCTCTCCGTATGTTGGGTTTACTCTTGTTGGGACAGTTATCTTATGGCTTTGGACCAGTCCTAAGCACTATTTAAGTTAAACCTTGATTAGATGTTGAAGGCAGATCTCTTAAATCTTAGATTACCGTAGTTATTTAATCGCAAACTGCATTGGAATTTTGTCTTTATTTTTTATTTTAGAATAGTTCCTGAAGTGAGCTTATGACTTTCAGAGATCTATTTCTTTATACTCACTGTACATGATTCATGTGTGAACTTGGTTTTCAATATTATGTCTTGTTGTGTAATTTTAGTGTTCATATAATATTGTATGCTATAGAGCTTGGTGGCATGAATAAAGAAGGAATAACTCCGTGTTAAATAACTATGGCCATTGTATAGCTCTGTACTGTGTGGCTTCCTAGTGCTCTAGTGCTGACAGAGATAAGGGACAACAAACAGCTGATATCTTTGTGATGACTTAAGTGCATCTTGTCGTTGTTGTTGCTAATGGCATGGCTGTGATGAGGATGTGTTGACTTTTGACACATGCTTTGAAAAATTTAACTGGCAAGCATCAGATAGGTTGAATTAGTTACCCTAAGTATGAGGTTAATCTCCAATATACAGACTTCTGTGAAGTATTTGGACAGTGGTTATGGTTTATATTTCACCTCCCATGTCAGGTGGGTGTAGAGAGCTCCCAGCTGACTCCGTTGTCCACAGAGCGGAAGCTGGGGGACAACAGGAAGTGGATCTCTTATGGTAGCTTTTCATCTTAATTGACATAGTTCGTCTTACTGGAGCATGAATGTCTAATCGTTGGTTTACTTTGTTGCCAGCCACGCTGTGAGGGCTATCCTCTGGTTCCTTCATCCATTGCGCTAGCATACTTTAAAATCTGTATCAAACAATTGTCTTATATGAAGGTGTTAACAGTAATAGATGCTATTTACATTTGAAAAAATGGAAAGAAAAGGCAGAGATTACAGTGGACTTTAATCTGAATTTGGCAGCCCAATCTTGTTTAAAAAGTGTTCTGTTTATAAATTTCTACTAAGTGCTGTAACTATGATCACTGATTATAAAGAGTTTTATTTTATTAAAACTTTAAACACGAATGTATTCTTAGTAATTTAATATATACTTGTATGTGCTGTGGTCAGTTATTGACATAAGAAAAGGCTTATGGTATTGAATGAAACAGAAAAGCTAGGTCACAGAATCTAGAAACAATATTCTAAACTATTTTTATTTTCGTTTTTTTAGATTGGCTGAATGCTGTGCGAGTCTTTGCGATTCTCTCTTTGTTACTCTGTATCGTTGCCACTATCTTCCGTTTCCTCTCAATAATCAAGGGAGAAAAGAATTTGAGGTGGGCCCGCCCAGTTGCCATCGTTCTAATGGTGTTTGCAAGTAAGTAAAGCTTTGGCGGTTATTGCGAATACAATTGATTAAATTATGTCGATCTATCAGTGGATGTGTCTGGGAATTTCGTACCAGAGGAAAATACTGCATATTTATGGCCGGGCGAGTGTAACTATGTACCGTTGGAATACATTATCATCACATAGAGAAATAATATTTAGCTTGGACTTAAACATCAATCAACCAAAAACCAAAACATCATTATGGAAAACATTGAGTAAACTGAAATTAAAAAAATTGCTTTAAAATCTAAGTTACGATTAATTGAAAAAAAATAGATGAATTCTTATTTACAATAAAGTATATTTGATTTCTTCTCTTTCAGTGCTGAGCATAATAATCTCATTGATTGTGTTTCCTGTAAAGACATTGGACACTCTTCCCTATAGACTAAGGATATATTGGATGTTTCATTGGGCGTACGGTGTTGCTTGGGGCGGAGTCATCTTTATGATTGGCTTCATTATCCTTTGCATCATTCCTGAAAGAGTTGACCGGACAGAAGACCCAGCAAAGAAAATCTACTATGTCAATAATGGTGGTCATTTTGATTCACATGCATAGTTATCTCCCCTTATCAGACTTGGCTTTCTATCATCAAAAGTTATCTACCCTTGACATAACATTTGTGTTTGCTATTGATATGAAAATGGACCATGGAAAAAACACACAAAAGGGAAAATTTTATTCCCACTTAGCTTTTCTTTACATTTAAACTAAAAGTGCTGTAATTTTTATACAAACGCAGAGGGTGTAGCTGTTTTTGGTGCATTGCAGAAAAAGAACCTGTTTTTGTGTGAAACCGATAATGTTTTATAATGTATTGCTATGGTAAACAGGTATTCTGAATCCCTATATTTGCTGTTTGAGCATTTTAAATTTTGTAAACTATAAACTTCTCACATTTGTGGAGAGATAAACATATTTAATATGAAGTACTATATTCGCTACATACATTGAAACTTAAGTATTCTGATTACTTTAGCTTTAAATTTAAATTTAATTTGAGAAATTTTAAGTTTAACTGTTTCAGATCATTTTTATCAGAAATATGACCTTTATATTTTTCAAATTTCTTAACTATAGCAGGTCTGAAGTCTTCTCATTACCTTAAAGGTTTTTTTTAAATCTCATACCTTTAAATTCAGATCTGGATACGGTTAGTGTATTTTAAGCATTTTAAAGCTGTCTTTACTTAGCACTGAAGCTAGATTTTCTGTCCAACATGGTAAAACACGGGACTGTTCATGGTTGTGCTGGTGTCAATTACTGTTGGAATGCAAAGCCTTCATATAAGTGAAATACCCTTAGGGATTTTGAGATAAGTCACTTTTTGTTAGAATAGATAATAATAGGTAACTATCATTTCCTAAAATGTCGGGATCAAACTCACACATACATTTGTCTTTTCCAAGAGGATAACGTGCTTGGCTCCATCATGTCAATTTGGTGCACAGCTGTCAAATATTTTAAATAACTTGGAACCTATTTATAATATTGCCCCCTTTGGAATTTATTTTGGTCAATGAAATTGGTATGAGTGCACAATCCCTTTTTCACAGATTGTAAATACATGTACAACCCGTTGATTTAAATTTAAAAAAATGTATATAACTCCTCATAGAATGGAAAGCAAAAACTTTTTGATTTTTGAAAGATCAAGAAAAAAATGAAGAGAAAATTGAAATATATAAAAAAAAAAAAAAAATTAAATGAAAATATTTTAAAAGGCATATATTATACAGATTTTTATCACATTGTTTTTATCAGCCATTTTTCACCTCTCTCTTTTTTTCATCTCTTCATATAATTTTTATCTTCAGATGAATCTCATTATTTCTTTCATGTGTTTCTGCCTTACTTTATCCCTGTGGCTGTTTCCTGTGCACTCGTCACAAGCAGCTTCACAAAGTTATTATTTTTTGGGGGTGTCCTGTGCATTGTAAATATTCAAAATGGTTTAATACCCCATGTTAAAGGTCCTCTTATTGTCTTTATTACCACTTATAAGCTTGTCTCATTAACATTTACCCCAATGGACTCGCCTGCAGTCTTATTAATGAAATAACTCCACTACCCACCAAACACTTTATCTCTCGAGTTTCCAAGTCTTCTTGTCTCAATTTTTTTAATCCTTTTTTCGTGAATTTATTTGGAATACATATATATAATACTTGTTCCTTATTTTTTTTTCTTTGTCTTTTTTTGTTAAAAGATGGAAGATAGAGTAGTACTTTCTGGTTATCTGTTCAGTTTGGTTGTGATATAGGATTTTCTTATAATTTATGTATTGCTTATTTCTTTATTATTTTTGAAATGATCATTAACAGTGTACAGAGTATAATATAAACTTTTGCAGACTCATGTTTTTTGTCATTCACTATATTTATGCAAATTTTTGTACAATTTTTATTCACATGTTTAGTGTCAAATCTAGTACACTTTGGCTTCCAGCTTTTATATAAAATAAACAAACAATATAATTTAGACAGATTTGCGGTGCAGTGACCAATACTTGGAACAGGACAAATTGTATGGTTACCGTAATTGGTTCATTTCCTGGAAAGTAGTGATTTTTTGTGTTTCATATGTGTTCAATATTAATTTTATAGTTTAAAGCGTTGAATTTACAAGTTTAACAATAAGTTAAGAGACAGTTTTAGGTTCGAAAGGTAAAAGTTAGAAATGTGTTCAATTTTTTAAACTTTTGTAACTGGTTGTGATATTATTTTCTGATAGATTGCAGTATAATTATGTTTGATGTTACTTTTATTGCCTTGTGCATATTTGTGGGCATTTGGTGCACGCTTAGATTCTAGTTTAACAAGAATAAATGCATTCTTGGTAAAAATATTTAAAAGCAGTTGAAAAAATCAAAGTTGTAAACTTTTAAATGCTTTTGTTTTCAATTTGTAAAATGCAAATGTAATATCAGGTAGACATGGAGTGCCTTATGATACTGGAGTTGCATTTAGTGCAAGCAGGCAAACTAAGGACATTAAGTTTAACATTTTTTGTCACCAACAACGGTCTTCTGAATTTTTTTGCAGGATTTTAGGTCCTTGTATTAAAAGTTATTGTTTTTATAGAATTTACAAAAAAATTCAACTTCCATAAAAATAATTGAAACCCCAGAGCAAGGAGTTTGAGGGCAAGTGGTTGTTTTGAGCTCCTGTACCTTCATTCTTCTCCAATCACATCACTGACGGGGGTAAAGGGAGGTAACCGGAGACCAGCTTTTGGCACAAGATTGCTGTACCTTGGTCTCGAGAGTTGTTTCCCTTGTGTTATAGGGAGCAGCTGGGAGGAAGCTTTGTGTTTCCCAGGCACACTTGGAGCTAATGCGTATGAGTGAAATAACCTTTAGCACGGCTTTAATCCTCAATTCCGGCAAACCTTCACGAATGGGTTGGCATGATCTCATATAAGTGAAATAACATTTGGCACAATGTATACCCTTGATTAAACACATTTTTATGACCGCTTCAATATATAGGGTATGAATATTTTGCAGCTTATTTTGATACACAAAGGGATTATTGAATATATTAGTGTTGTGGAACATAACTAATAATATTTAATGATACCTTTCAAACACTTTTGACCATTTGTGTACAAATGTGATTTTATAACATTACTGTCAAAATTAATTTTTAATGTGAAGTATTTATCAAAGCAATATCCATATCTATCAATTCGTATTAAACAGCTTTACTGATATCACATTGTTATTCTCATTTATCAAATAAAAAATGTTTTCTCTTACAGAACATAACTGTATTGCTTCTGTTCTTTTCTTCGTTCAAGATAAAAGAAATAATTAGTGGCAGTTTCCTAAATACAGTACCGGGGCTAGTTGCTTGAAGCTATTAAATTTACCCGCTATTAGAATGACGTCACACCATGTTGAAAGTCTACATGTATCTGTCCAGAATTGTGGTCATGCTGCCTTAACGTAGCATTTGAGGAACATTTTTTTTTAACTTAGCAAGCACTACATATTTTATGGTTGTGTTGGTGTTGCAATTTATAGCTGAAGATAACAGATGTTATACATATTTCTTAGTGAAATTAAAAAAAATGTGAAAATTAAGATTGTTTGATAGTTTGTTTAATTGGGGTTTAACACAGTACTTAAGGTTATTTATCTTCCATGACGGCGTTCTAGCCCAGTGGTTTAAGGAAACCACCTTGGCAACAAAGAAAGACCGGACACATACTGGACAATCACACAATCAGCACTATAACTGATTCGCTTCATGGTGCGCCAGGACAAAATGAAGCTCCCTCCCAACACTCAAGGGCCGCTGCCGTGGCTTACTGGTAGTGTGTGCACTTCGTAATCCTACTCCATTTTACCGTTCGAGTCCGTCTGTCGACCATCAGGTATATACGGGAGTCACACAATGTGGCTCCGGCAATCACGGGGTGCTTTTTACAAGGTTAATTCCTCACGGTTTTCACCGTAATTAGGCCGGGAACAGTGTGAAGTGGACAATCCGTCGTCATTTAACTGAAATACCCTTGAATATGACGTTAAACCCCAAACAAACAAACGATCCAACCCTCCAGAACAAGATTTCTATCCGTTTTTATGTGAATCTATAAAAGGACAAATCTTGAATACCTGAACAAAAACAAAAATTCCCCGAATAAAATTTATAAATATTATTATCATAACATAAAACATGTTATATTCCGCAATTGTAAACATTTAAACGTATGTTTTTACATACATTTCAGTTTGTGGTGTGTGTACATCACCTCAGACATAATACGGTCAGTGCCAAAGTCGGCATTGTATGGAGATTTAAGTTTCACCTGTTTTGGTTATTTTGTGACCATTAAGTTTATTCTAGCTTTTCAACGCAGACTATATTAACTTTGTAATAAACCCACGCCACCTTGTTCTTTGATCATAGGAAGTCACGTGACAGAGCTCTATTTTTCGCCACAATTATGGAAAAAGCCAGCTGCTTATAAATGTTTAAATGTGTTATGTGGGTAAAAAAAAACCGGAGAAAATAATTAAATTTGTTAGTTACTTTATAAAAAGAATTGCATTGGTTGGTATCTGTAATCATTGAAGTCATCTATTACATCATTACTTAATCCCAGTGCATGCATTTATACAGTTGTGAATTGTCGGACGACGAAGGCACAGTTTAAGGCAAATTTCTGAATATAAATGTTACACAACATGGTTCTGGTTTATAACCAACCGGTCTTTGCTCAATCTCATGGGGGTATTACCCGTAAACGGCAACTGTATTAGGGCCCGCGTCCGTGGTTTAGTGGTAGTTTGTGCGCTTACTAATCCTGCTTCGATGTACCATTCACCAGATCAAATCTGCCTGCTGACCATCTGGTATATGAGCGAGTTATGAGGTTTCCTCTCGGTTTTCCACTATAACAAAGCAGGTGATGTGTGAAGTCGATAATTCCGTCGTCATATAAGTGAAATAGCCTTCAGTACAACGATAAACCCCAATCAAACAAACAAGCAACTGTGTTAATCTAATGTTCAATCGCATGGAGGTATTATAGCGACAGTTTTAATCAAATATGTTTCCGTTTCATAGCAAGATGTTCTAAATATATTCTTAAACAATACAAAATTCGCTATTCATTTCGGCAATAAATTGGCTTCTGTCGAAAAAAATGTGTAAACCTGACCGTTATCAAATGACTGAGCTATAGCTTGACGGGCCACACAATTAATAACGATACTGATGATTTGTTTTATGCTGATAAAATAAAATATTTGTACTGTCCTATTTATTATTGACGAAAATTATTCAGAATGTGAGAAGGCATAGAATGGAATGTAACACTATAGGTGTTGACATCATTTTATATGATCGAGGAAAACTTTTCAATAGTAGGCCTATTACAGTCTAACCATGTTCTGTAGCCTATGTAGTATAATTTCATCACAGTATTATACATGCTAATATAATAGAGAGTCGCACTCAGAGGCTCAGCGCAGGCACCACAAGTAGTACATTACAACATGTTAACATGATAAAAAAATCAATTGCCTATAATATATAAATAAAGGTATAAAAATACAAAGTGAACACCTGAAAGAGGGGTTAAATTGCCAATGTATGCACAGTATGCCTATATATATGTAGCCAATTAATACTTGGTAGGAAATAGATGGAAAAGTTTATCAGACCTTAAATATTAAATTAATAGTAAAATTACAAAATATTTATTTGATGAATTAAGTAATTCCTTTTTTTCGCATAGGGCGAACTCCTCCGACCGGCATATCTCACTCAACCTGTGGTGAAAGTTGGAAATTGCCGGTTTGGGCCAGTGATGTATAGGCCCTAGGTTACCAGTATACTAGGGGTATGATGTTTTATTCTCCCATAATTATTAGTACACAATCTGCAGTATATGTAAGTAAATGTTTATAGTTGTTTATTGAATATTTATTATTGTCAGAGTAAATAAGGTATCAATTTATTATACTAGTCCCTCTTGGTCTATAAGCAATTCATACTTCTCTACATCCAGTTATCAATTTCTACACCAAAACATTTAGACCAATCAGAAGACAGCTATGTCGACAGTTAATCTCTAGCGGAAGCGTAGGCTCAACGTTGGCCGCCATTTTCGAAAGGTGGGTAATTTTAAGAACAAGAAAGAAACAATCTACAATCAATCAGAGTCATCCTCCGTGGTGGAGGCTGTTTACTAGTGTTGATCGTCAGTTAGACATCACATTTACTGAACAAGATGTCGATCGGTGTCCCAATTAAGGTTCTTCATGAGGCTGAAGGCCATGTAATAACATGTGAAACAACAATGGGAGAGGTGTATCGAGGGAAACTCGTCGAAGCCGAAGATAACATGAACTGCCAAATGTCCAACATAACAGTTACATACAGAGATGGCCGTGTAGCACAGTTAGAAAATGTTTACATTCGAGGCAGCAAAATTCGATTCCTCATCTTACCAGACATGCTTAAAAATGCACCGATGTTCAAAAAGATCCAAGGCAAAGGAGGCGGCGCTGGTCGCGGTAAATCTGCAATCCTCAGGGCACAAGGTATGGTATTACAGTCTGTTCCGTAACATCAAAGAATAACACTTTAAAATCATGCATTTGAATGATACTTTAAGTTTCTTTAATTTTGCAGGACTGGGAAAAAGTAAATGAGGACTGGTTTGTTGTGTTGTTGTTGCAATGTCATAAGCCGCTTCTCGTCACTGACGATTAAGGCCTAGGCTAGTCCCGATGTAACCGAGAATTCATATACATATTATAGCCTAACGGCAATTCTCGGTTACGAATTTCGTATGTATAATTTGGTACTCACCAGTCTATTTGTAGCTCCTGTGTCCTTGAAATCAGATATATTTCCAAAATATAACCACAACAGTAATAAATAAAGTATACGCTTTCGTTTGCATCGAATATAACGGTAATCCAAACAAATTCTGTCAAGAAATCGGACGTATTAACAAACTAGTGTGGTAAAATCTACCAACAGCAGACATCTGTCACCTCTTCAATTTGAAAGTAGACTGGCCCGGAAGTTTCATACGTCACTCTCGGACGAGTCTACTTTCAAATTGAGGAGGTGATGAAGGAGCTGCAAATAGACTCACGAGTAAGCTTTACTACATACCAACTTCGTAACCGAGAATTGCCGTTAGGCTATAATATGTATATGAATTCTCGGTTATATCGGGACTAGGCCTAGGCTAACTGTATCAAAATCCTTTTTGTTGATTTTTTTTTTTCATTTTATCAAAATTACATTGAAAGTTCACCTGTTAAAACGACGTAGAAAAAGCTAACAAAGCCTGAAAGGATCATAGAAACTGGTCTATAAATATCAAACCGCAACTGAAATGGCTAGGGCCTACCATTAAACAAAGATTTGTTCAAAGATAATGGCCCGTAGCTCACTGGTAGCGTGTGCGCTTCCTAATCCTACTTCTATTTACCGTTCACTGAAATGAGTCCATCTGACGACCATTTGGTATATATGCATTATGGGAGTGGTTTTTACAAGTTTTCCTCTCAGTATTCCATCGTAATTAAGCAAGAAGACGTGCAAAGTGGATAATCCATCATATTAATTAGTAAATACCTTTGAATACGAAGTGAAACCCCAATTAAACAATTTGAAACAAACGAATCAAAGACAATGTCTCATTTATTCCTTCTACCTACCTTGAAATACTAATGT
Organism: Mopalia kennerleyi; assembly: GCA_034783855.1. Taxonomy (NCBI): domain Eukaryota; kingdom Metazoa; phylum Mollusca; class Polyplacophora; order Chitonida; family Mopaliidae; genus Mopalia; species Mopalia kennerleyi. The sequence continues at coordinate 2,282 of JAVFBX010053252.1, read as the reverse complement.
AGGCTTGCTTCAACACTTGAACAAGATGTGTGCTACTGTTTATCCACTGACCATGACAGTTTTCGAGTTAAGTGGCCAACTGGAGTGGATATAAAGTGGATACATCTTGTTTAATAGGGTGCCGCATTTGAGGAGGGTTGGGAGGGCTTCCTGGTGATCTTGGGGCACATGAACTGATCTGTTTGTGTATGCTTTCCTGGGATTGTCCGATCTTGTCTTACCCAAGAGTGTCACAGTTGACTATTTTCCTTCACCCATTCCAAAAGACTACCCCAAAACAATTTTATTCAATTTTTTAGTTATCACAAATGAATTTTTATTAACTAAACAATTTACAATTTCTGTTATCACTTGAATGGGGCTGTCCCTTTTAGCTACCAGGGATGGAAATGAGGGCTGGTTATCGGTGATTACTGAAATTCTGACAATAACCAATCGAAATTTAGGGAAATTTCCATTTTAATTAACAGTACTTGATCATTTTCAAATGTTATCCAAATATTTTCGCATATCAAAACCCGAGAATCCTTCCTTGATCTAGCTCCACTGTCAAACATAACCATGGTCCATTTCATACAACAAATTATAGTCTCCCATGCAGTTTCCCTCCCTGCTATGTCACTTCTATCTTTATGAGTGGAAGAAAGGAACCCCAATCAAACGAATCAATGAAGATCATTGGTTTAGTTCATTCTTGGGAGTACTTCATGGAAATAAACTTGTAAGTGAAAAAAAAAGAAAAAGGACCTGTTAAAATAAGTGACTACCAAACATCAGAATTCTAAACTGACATTTTTCATAAATACTTTTTATCGACCATTGGTTATCATTTATTTATTTGTATTAAATTGCTGTGTATCACTTGATTTCATTTCCGTTTTGTCCGTTCAATTTTTAATTTTATGTATTTTTTTTTTTAGCTGCCAGAGGTAGAGGGCGTGCAGGTGGTAGAGGAAATGTGTTTCAAAGGCGGAAGTAAATGTTGAGCAGACTATTATGTGAGCTGCCTGTGGACTTAACATTTGTGTTAATAGTGTGTCACTAATCAGCTTTTCGAGTAAAGCCTTGACCAGAAGTAATGTGACTAGGATTGGTATATAATACTGATTGTGGAGGCAAAGGACATTTCCACATGCTTGTATTATTAAGGATCCAATGCTGCTTGGTGTATTGTCTACCTGGAGAAGAACCCCAACTCATCAGCTGCAATTATGCAGAAAATATGATTTTACATTAGTTTTCTTAAATAATCATCAATAATTCGTGTTTATTTTGTTTGTCAGATTGAAATATAGCATATATATTTGATATGAGTGAAGTTATGTTGGGGTCCTAGATGTAAGCTTACTACTGGAGCATTTCTGTATACAGTAACACAGCTTTATAATTACTGTCTCCAAAATAAAGAGCATAGAAAATCCTGCGGAATTTTAGCTGTGATAACTGATAACCAATAAAACAAAAAACAAAATAAAACACTTGGCACCAATGCTTCATATTTGAGGAGACTGATCATTACCCTCACCTAAAGCTCCCCTAATTAAAGATTTAGGTACACTGTTTTCAGCTCTCACTGATTGTCTAATTTAACATTATGCTAAATAGAATTCACTCTTCTAGATAATAAAAAAGACTCAAATAAAACCAACCAGGTGAGTGATTTTCAGCTCTCGTGTTCATTTCAAACATGAAGCTCTGCAAAAAAGCAATCTTTAAATCGTGTGACTGTCCACTTCTTATTGGCTATTAGTGAACAGATCTATTACCGTTTTACTATATGTTATATATTCTCAAAACGCCGTATTCATTACAAGCTCGCGGGTGGTTAGAGGGAGCTTCATGTTGCGCTCTGAGCTAAAGCCAATCAGTTTGTGGTGTCTGTATTGTTTCCCGTTGTCCTATCTTGTCTTGGTGTTCTGTCAGTGGTGTTGAGGGTGGTTTCCTTTACCCATTGGGCTGGCACGTCGCCATATAAGTGAAATACCCTTGAATACAACGGTAAACCGCAATCAAATCTTCAAAACACCGTATTAATTACGGGCTCTCTGCTTAACATAAAACAATATACCAAACGAAATAACATAGAACAATACCTCCTTTTATAAGTGTTGAAACGAATTTTAAACCATGTAAAAATCCAAAGTATCACAAACATCCGTGTCGTAGGATGTTGCTACTCGATTGCCTAGACACCTAGCACAATGCATAGGGCTAATTCCTCCGTCTTAGCCCTACATCCTGCCTATCTCAACCCATGGTGAAAGTTGAAAACTGATCCTCCG
>JAVFBX010053142.1:0-14780 GCA_034783855.1 Mopalia kennerleyi | reverse complement strand
GTTTGTTTGAAGAGTAGCGATGCTGTGTTTACTCACCACTGACCCTCTGGCTAAGGACAGTTTGTTTGAAGAGTAGCGATGCTGTGTTTACTCACCACTGACCCTCTGGCTAAGGACAGTTTGTTTGAAGAGTAGCAATGCTGTGTTTACTTAGAACTGGAGGAAATCTTGGTTGCACTAGTGTCAATTATTATTGGAATTCACCACTGTCATTTAATTTAAATACCCTTAAGCACGATGTTGAACACCAGTCAATCAATCAATTTGTTGTGATGGAAAAATTAATAACAAAAAGTCAATGAGTGGTGTTGAGCACATTCATATCTGTGAATTTGTTGTGATGAGGCAGAGATAGAAGGTTATAGTTTGTTTTGTATTGCCATGGCAGAACACGTACCTCTGATATTTATTACATGTGGCTCACTTGACAGGTAGCTTTGCCTATAATGTTGAAAATACACATCAAAGTAACTATTATATTGCTTAAGTAACTTGTTTTTTCTTTTATATTCTTCAGTATTTTAGAGAAATACAGGGTATTTCTCACAGCGACGCCCACCAATTCGCTGGGTCAGTAATATTAGCTGATTACTGTCCATTTATGCAAGTAAGTAAAACAAATTATCTTGAAACAGGTTATATAAATATTTGATAAACAGTACATCCTTTCTTCATATTTTTAAGGTTTCAGTTATTTTCAAGAACGTAACACAAAATACTAGTCAACCAAGCAATCTTTTTTACTATTCCAATGGAATTTTCTGTTAACATCTGTGTCAATGGATGTAAGTCGAAATGTTTTTATTCTATCTTCTCAAATTACCTAAATTAAAGTGTGTTTTGTTTGTCTACCAGGAGTTTACGTGGAAATCCGGTGAGAAGTCAATCAGGACATCCAGGTGTACTATCTCTTCTAACAACATAGGTAATTTACTCAGCATTCAGTGCAGTAACATATAAGTAAAATTAGAAAAAAGTATCTTTAACACAAGCATTAGTTTTATTCTGGTATAAACTAATTGAACTACATGTAATGCTCATGCAGCCAGAATGTGAATCAAACCAAGCGGGTGTGCAAGATTTGTTTTAAAAGGGAAAAACCTATTACGTTTATGAATACAAAATTATAATCAATACGTACAAAATATCATTCTCGCTAAAACATGGATGCCCTGATGCAGAATGTATTTGTATTGTATCTCAACCAATTTTGTTTGAGTTTTTAAAACTGTATATAGCTTCGAAGCATTTTTGTACTTGTTTTGCATTTGAAACAACAAAACCCTTTTTGATATGATAAATATTGAATTTCAAAAAAAAAAAAAATTAAGTTGTAGCCTTAAATGTGAAATATTAAGTTTTATCGACTAACAGTTATTGTACTTCTACTAATTGAGAAGTGGGGCTATTATGGGCCCATAAAAACGAATTCTATCAACCCTTGGTTATGGACATTCACAAGACAGCCCCACAGCTGAAGTTAAACATGTTTATAATGGCCACTATTGCACTCATAGTTATGCTTTCAGCTAGAGTTTTGTATTCTGTTGTTGTTGTTTTTCAGAGCCCGATTTTAATTATTTAATAGAGGAATATGGCGATGAGTCCAAATGTTTTAATCAGGCTGGTTTTTTTACCCTGAATCACTGTTCTGAATCCACCACCCCACAGCATGGCGGTAGTGGATGTTATAAGGTTAGTGGAGTTTGGTCACAGCCATGGTTAATATGAATCACTGTTCTGAATCCACCACCCCACAGCATGGCGGTAGTGGATGTTATAAGGTTAGTGGAGTTTGTTCACAGCCATGTTCACAGCAATTCTTTATTCTGGTTAGAGCTAACAGTAAACCTTACAGTATCCTTTTGCAATTCTTTATTCTGGTTAGAGCTAACAGTAAACCTTACAGTATCCTTTACTAGAGCTAGTCTAAATCTGAGTACCAAACATTGCGCCTTATCCCACATGACTGTCTTACCCCATCTCGAAGAAATAAATACTGTTAATCAAATATGATGAGGACTTTTAAATTGTACTTTCTGTAAAATTGTGTTAATCATTGGGTTTTTTGTGTGCATGTAATGTTTAATGCAGCTGTGAAAAAAATCTGTTTTAAAATGAGTACATGAAATATTTGTGTGATGTTCATATGTCTGTAAATTTAATATTTGGTTGCTTTTGTCTTCAGTATAGTTGTAGTAACGAGACTGGCCTTTCTGTTTTCATCAAAACCACACCCCATCGATGTTATTTTACTGGTCAGCACAGTCAAGTTGTTGCCACATCATCCAGCTGGCTTCACAAAGGGGAGATAATCTGTCCGTCGTGTAAAGAGATCTGTGTGGTGAGTTATGATTATGTGAATTAGTATTTTCAACAAAACGCAACAGAAAAGTTCTGTGTTACTTCAATCAAGTTCACAGCCAACTAAGCAATGATGGCCTATCTTGACATGTTCAGACACTATATTGTGTCAAACTTTAAATACAATCTTAATTTTACTGGAAAATATGGCTTATATACCTCTGGCTCTACCTAGGGGAGATAACCTGTCCTTTATTTAAAGAGATCTGTGCTGTGAGTTATGAGTATTAGGTTCACAGCTGTGCAATGATGGTTTATCTTGACATGTTCAGACACTATATTGTGTCAGAATTTAAAAAAAAAATTAATTTCACTTGACAATATAACTTAATCTACTTATAAAATTTCCCTTTTCATTATGTATTGTAATCTGGTAATCCAAGATTACCTGCCCTTTTATTGTTGCCCTGGGACTGTAATTCAGTGGTTAGCCTGTGGAGTGTGGACTTACTGAACCTACTTCAATGTACCACTGATGGGTTCTAGTGTGTTGACCTCAGGTATAGGAGTCACATGATGTGGCGATGGCAATAGCAGTGGTTTTAACAAAGTTTCTTCTAAGTATTCCAATTTCCACCATGTTTAAGAACAGCAAAGTGGACCATTTGTTGTCATATAAGTGAAATACCCTTGAGTAGTTGAAAACCCAATCAGATGAACAAACCTTTTATTGCTAAATCAGGTGTTGATGAATCCATACAAATGGCATTCTAAATAAATTATAACAAAATCTGTATTATATTACTGTTGTGTTGTAGTTGACCCTTTTATTTTATTTTTCCAGCCTTTAGGTGTGGTTTGCCCTCCAGAGAGATCTGACCCTGTGATGGAAGCCCCATCACTTCCTAAAGCCCCTTGTTTTGGTTCTATCGGTGGTGCAATAACTCGTCATAAGTCAAACCTCATTCCCATTCTGCTGGGTACTATATATTCCATCATAAACTTGGTTTTATAACATCAGCTGTATATAGCTCTAACAAGTACTGGCTACCTATTTACACTTATTTGTATTTATTCAGAACAAAACCTGATAAGGATGCAAGAACAAATCTTTATTTCGACTTTTTACAATTTACGCAATGGTTTAATTATTGTATTGCTTTGCCTTTTTTTAATTTGATTATGCATAATGATATGTTAATATTTAAACTTTTACCTATTTTTATATATGGACTACTTTTATAGCAAACAACAACAAAATAAGTTGCAGAAAAATGTTCCCCCTTAAGTTGGATGAAAATTTTTAGTCATACTGCCATGTGCCTATATAGCTAGGTCTGTAAGAGCACTGACTCTGCTAGATAGACTCGAGTTCTAGGTCCGTAAGAGCACTGACTCTGCTAGACAGACTCGAGTTCTAGGTCCGTAAGAGCACTGACTCTGCTAGACAGACTCGAGTTATAGGTCTGTAAGAGCACTGACCCTGCTAGACAGACTCGAGTTATAGGTCTGTAAGAGCACTGACCCTGCTAGACAGACTCGAGTTCTAGGTCCGTAAGAGCACTGACTCTGCTAGACAGACTCGAGCTCTAGGTCCGTAAGAGCACTGACTCTGCTAGACACTCGAGTTCTAGGTCCGTAAGAGCACTGACTCTGCTAGACAGACTAGAGTTCAAGTCCCAGTGGAGGCAGGCACCATATTCTTTCTGAACAATAAAAATAAAATAATCTTTGGTACATGTACATGTAGGTACTCAGTAGTCCTCCTGCCATATGACAGATTCACAGTACTGTTAATAACAAACAGCAGACATTTGTATGTGGTACATTGTTTTAATCTATTCAAAATTTGTTTTGTGCTGAAGACATTTAAATGGTCGATTGACAAACTGGCTAGCATGTCCATTCTGATCCTTAATGTATGATACTGCTTACTGGTTACAGCCTGGTTTATACACCTGATTTTTCAATATAAGTCTAACAAAGATCTGTGATACTTACCTCTACCTTTCATAAGGGTTTAACCAATGTGTGCTTCGCTAGTCCTTCAATATACATCTTCTTTTTAAGTATACTATTGTGGTAAGTTCATGCTTTGTCTCAAGCCTGGTATTAAGCTTGTGTTCATTTTTGATTTTGCTTACATTACCCTGGACTTGTGGGTCGTTTATGTTTCAGTTTGTATATGTTATACATTGTTAATGAATATCCTTATGTAGAAAACATTACATAGGAATAGAAAAATTTAAATATGAATTGAAAATATGATGTATGTATAGGAAACTTCATATATGAACAGAAAACATTACTTATAACAGAAAACATAACTTATGAATAGAAAACATAATATGTGAATGCTAAATATGCTAAATAGTCTCAGTGGTTTTGTCATAATTGTTTACAACTCTTACCAGTTCGATTTGCTTGTTTTGTTTTTTTAAAACGTTTACTTTATCCAATTTGAGCAATTTAACATTTTGAAAAATGTTTTGATTTTTTAAAATTTTTGTTGACATTTTACTAATCCCATAGTATATGATGCAGTTTACTCCCAATTAAAGGATTGGTTTTATTTTATGTCTTTTTTTATACAAAGTTTTGAAACAATTAATGCTTGTCATTACAATTGACAGTTTTTTAAAATAAAACTTAATATGCCTGTTAATTTTGTTTTTATTTTAAAAAAGTATCCCCCAGGGTGTATTCCACTTAGTTATACTGTTCAGAGAGCATAACTGTGTGTAATGTTGTCCATGCTGTAGGAATGGGAGATAAGAACGGATTACCTATGAGTGGACTATTACAAACAGTTTAAGTGGTCAATCGGAAAGGCTGATAGGCTTTGGTTCCTACTTGAAAACACCATGATTTCACTCCCTTGTAAGGCCCGCGGCTGTGGCATAGTGGTTAGCGTGTGTGTTCCCGTATCTTACTCTAATGTACCTTTCACGGGATGGAGTCTGTCTGATGACCATGTAAATAAGTGAGACTGAGTCAAATGATGTGGCTCCGGCAATCGTACCGGTGGTTTAAACGAGGTTTCCTCACAGTTTTCCATTAGACAAGGAACATTGTGAGGTGGACAATCCGTCGTCATATAAGTGGAATACCCTGGAGTACGACTTTAAACCCAAATCAAACAAAAAAGCAATCACCCCCTTTAAGGCCGCTCTTCTTATTGACCTGGCGGATACTTGTGCTTTTTAAATGGCAATGTTTCCTTACGTTTGGAGCGGACAAAATTTGAACTTTACCAAACCTAAATATTATTGATATCAAATGATCCAGAACCAATGCCCAATGGAGCCAAAGATGTGTTTCAACTCTCTTTCTAGAGGTCAACATTATTCTTGTCCGGCTTTCTCCATGGCCTGGTATCACCAAATATTATGGCGATCTTTCTTCAATGAAACATTACTAGTAGACTATACATTAATAGTAGACTATACATTAATAGTAGACTATACATTACTGGTAGACTATACATTTGCACAAATGCAGATCTTTAGAAAATCATGATATAGTGGAAAGTAACCCCATATACCATTATATATTAGCAGATCTACTGATGGCGTAAGACGTTTGGTATCTTTCGTTGGTACATGGTAACATTTTGTAATCAGCCTAGTATTGGCTTTTGACCTTGAGCCCTAATGACCTAGCTTTTAGGGTTTAGTTAGGTTAAGGGTTACTTTTAGGGATAGGATAAGTATTAACCCTTACTCAGAACTAAGAATTCACGTTTTGACTTGCATGACGGACAGGCCCATTATTGTCGGTTTAAAAATCGGGACCGGTGACTCACTTAATGTTGAACGTGTATTGCACGTTATATGACTTGATTGTTGATTATAATAATTTTTATTTTATCAACCTTGTCCGCACATTTTCGTTCTATTGTGTCCGCCGCAGGTGGGTGGATGGTGCTCGTTGAGCTAATGGGCTGCATAGTGTTGATCCCTTTTGCAATGTCCTTGTTACGTCTGGCTCTTGTCCTATCTTGTCATCATTTGTAATGAAAGACGTAATGGGTGGTTATTTCAACCCACAGGGCTGGAACGCCGCCATATGCGTGAAACAGCCTTAAGTAATGACTAAAAAACCAATCAAACCAATTTCTTTCAGAACCGTGTTTGCATTGCGAAATGTGTGTATTTTAGTTGAGTGAGGAACAAATAGGCTACTTCTGCAAGTATGACAGTTGCCTTATTTGATCTATGTATCCAAACTTCTTGAAAAAATATTGTTTAACTCGTAGTAATGGGAACTTTGAAAATTGTTTGCTCCGTGTTTCCTTTTCCACATGCAGAAAGAGGTCGATAATTGCTGGTTTTTCTTCAATTAAAGTTATTACAATATGACGTGTCCGTTATACTTTAGCAGTTTGCTTTAGGAATTAGGCAAGGGTGTTGTCTTTATATATATAGGCCCTACTGGTGTTTCTGATTCTCATTGGCATCAGTTAATAACCTCAGTTTATATGATGTGTATATATATATAAAGACTTATAGATCCATTAAACTGTTTAACATTGTTTGCGGTATTGTCAGTTTACATATTCCTTTTTTACTTCGACCTTCAAAAATTTTGCTTGTTCAAACAGTTTAAATTTTTTTAGGGCCAATTTTATAATTTGCAAAAAAATAAACGTTTGTCGTGAAAATAAGCGCGTTTGAAATCAGGGCAGAAATCCCAACACATTTGTGTTTTGCTTCTGCGGAGTTAAACTTGCGATGAAGTATCTGCCATATATAGCCATTCAGGAAAGCGGGTTCTCTTGGGGTCTAAGTTAACAGGGAAGGAATGGAGGACGGATTAGCGTAACTGTGATATGTTTAGCCGAAGAGCAGAAAATAGAAGCTGAAAACCGGACCATTATTATGAGGCGGATCAGAGCGAGTAAGAGCTATTTCCTGGTCCCCAAACAGGGCGTGGTATACCAGACATCAATCTGAACAAATAGATAAACATCGTACGGCAGAACGCGGTATTTGGTGACTTGATCCTTATTTTCTGTTGATTTGGATATTAGCCTGTGTTCTCTATAATGAGCACCACTCGAAGCAGCCACATTCGTTAAGTCTAAGCGAAATCTTAATGACACTGTAATAGCTCTCTCTGTATCCCTCGGACGGCTCCATTAAGGCGTATCCTCATTGACTCTCGAATCCTTAAATTTGAATTAGCCTACACACACGGAAATCGTTGGTTACATAACGTGCCATACAGTGAATGCAATATTACAACCAAGGCAACCGTTTCTTTTCGTTGATCATCTCTTTTGATATTTGAAAGAACACCTATAGGCTATTTTCTGGTTCACTTAACACAAAATATGTTTTGTGGATAGGAACCTGTGGCCTGTCCCTGTAAATCTCACACTTTGTTTAATCACGCAGCGACATGGATGACAACGGTCTTGTGAGAGACTGTCTTCCATCTTACCTATTGTTCGGGGTGTCGTTGATCCATAGGGTTTGCATGTCGTCTTATATCAGCCTTATAGCCTACTCTTATAGATAACGTGAGCCCTCAATCCAACAAACAAGTTGAATTGTATATGATCAGTCAACAAACACACAGATTTAAATTAGGCATATATACAGTAGGTTAGATAATCTTATACAGTATGATTTATTTGTTAGATTGGGATTAAATTTACGACATATTTAAGATTGTTTCTCTCATACGATGGTTTGCAAACACATCGGGTGAAACTTATCTACCTAGGCAACCAAACTGACAATATCAGACAATAATAAAACACAGACTACATAGTCTTAATTACCTGTTCAGACTGACCATGTCCGGCAAACGGGAGCTCCCTGCAACCCCCATTTGAAATGTCTTATATTCTCAAAGTCCCCGACAAAGGTAGATAGAAATGTATCGGACATGCATGGTATGCTATTGTGTAAAGCCGACAGTTTAAGTTAACTCAAAACCGTCATTTTACTACAACTCACACCTGTGATAAGGACATTTATGTAGGCAATTTGTTCTTGCTAGACTGTACATAAATCACCCAAAAGCCCGTGATAATGCACTACTGTTCACATGTTTTGTAACGTTTACGTATTGTGTATCAGAGTGCCAGCAACTAGATTTATATCGTGTTAAGTCAATCCGCATTTCTATAGGCAATATGAGGTTGTGGTTGTGTTAGGAATACGGTGTGTTGAGAAGGGCCATCCCATCTAGCCCATCGGGACAACATCAGTGACGCGCACAGCAAACACATAGAGCCTTTAAGTGAATCGCTTCGCAAATATTTGTTGTTTAGACAATTTTGCCAAATTTTCTGGGGGAAAAGGATGGAGAGTTTTTTCTCGTGTCTTGTATTAGCCAGTCGGTTCACACGTTGATTCTCAGCCTATTTAAGCCAGGCCCTTCCTCAGAATCGCTTCCAAAGACTGTTGCTGTTCGGGAGTAAACTTTACCTTCTCTGTCTTTTAACTATTGAAGTATTGACAAATAATCATGAGGAGTTTTCTTAACGTTCTGATAGGAATCTGCCTTATACCAGGTTAGTATTTACGTATTGGTGCATATAATTGGTTACTTTTTTTTTATGTTTTACAAACTTTTTGTGGATCAATATTTATATGAAATATGAACGTGTAACGTATTGTTTATGTTGGTTTTGTTTTAATTTAACTTTATTGACGCGAAAAGATTTCCTTTGGGAAAAAGAGTATATAGTATAGTTTATTGAAACGACAGGGTTTCTCTTGGGGAAATGTGTATGCAAGTTAGTTTATTAAACACTTCCCAAATCAATAAATTATTCATGAGGTTTCAGGTGACAACTAAATAATCACCTGTTACATTAACGAATCGATGAAGGGCCAGCCAATCTGTAACAATCGATAATTGGTAATCCATTTGCGTTTTGGTTGATCATTGATAATTTGAGGAAAGTATTGGTTATGAGTAAATCGATCAAGTTAGACCATCGGCTAACACTAAACGCTGCTTAACAATAGTTTTACTCAATTTGATAAAATCGAAACAGAATAGGCTTGTTATAATCTGACCAAATTTAGGTTATAGAAAATTTTAAAACAATTCAGGCACATGACTTTGAATATTATATTATAATTTATTGAGTTGAGTTATTTGGTTTCAAATTTATTTTATGTTCTGGTTGTTACGTTTTACCTGCAGTCTTTACCATCACAAATAATTGTATTCATTCGCTGCCATATTAGTTGCAATGTAAACTCTATGTCGAATTGGATTCCAACGAAAGAAAACTGATCACGTGTTGATTAAAAGCTAATCACCATAATCTGCTGTTGATTACGTCTTTCCGGTGTGACGTCTAAAGGATTAGTGGCTGGACATTATTGCCGTTGCAGTATACATAAACTGCTTATATTCAACAGTCACCTTGAGAGCGTTGTCAAACGATTCAAAAGTTGTGTTGACATGACATTAGGTCCACTGATTTTTCAGACAGATAACCTATGTTGAAAGATCTTTAAGTTCTATATTTCGTGACAAATAATGGTGTTTTGTGAATATGCAAGGTAAATCTATAGATGGGGGAAAAACCCAAACAAACAAAAGAATAATTGATTGTTCCGATTATATGTTCAATTCGTTCACCATTTTTTAATAGAGATAACTTTCTCCAGATCTACTTTAATTTGAAACAATTTAAGAAGTCAGGACTGATCACAAAGCTTTAATGAACATAGGAAAATAAACCTTGGAGACAAAATAAGAAATGGATGTTGACTCAGAGCGATGAAGGGATTTGTTTGTGTAAGGTTTCTTCGGACATATATTTAGATCTAAGGTTCCATGGATTACGACAAGGCGTTTTATCTGAAGCCCCTCGCTAAGTCAGACTTCCCTCATTGGTCTTTTGGGGAGAGACATCTTTTGTCCCGCAGACCTTAAAAAGAAACTGGCCTTGGCACAACCGATTAAAATATTAGGGAACTATTTCGGTTATTCACAGTGACACAGGTGCTCTCTGTTCATATGGCACTGTCGATGAAGTTCGTGGATTTCCGTATATCTCCGGGATTAGCAACTGTATATGAACCAAAAGAAAAACCAGACAAACATTAATTAAAACAAAAACAGCTTATTGTGTTAAGTCTGCGTGCTGTAAAGTTGTGCTCAATCTATACGTGAGAGATTGTCTTGAAAAACAACAAAATTATTGCACCCCAATGACAAATTGACACATAGGATAGATCTCAATAAAATCTTTTGTGGATATGTATGTCGACGTGATTATCAAAACTAATGTTTTATCAATGTAGCCTTTTTATGTATCTTTTAATGCTTTCCATTTTGAATGACCATTAAACTTTTCTCTCCCCTTAACTCTAGAAAATCTCGGATTGATGTGTTATTGGTGTAGTGGAGTTGGAAACGACAGAGATTGTGAACGGAAACCTCTGGGTGTTAAGTCAGGGCCCAGTAACGTGAACTGTTCCTCAAAGTTTTGTACCACGGCCAAAGTAATGGATTTAGGTAAGTGCTGGATAATTCCAACTTCCTCTTTCGCTCTCCGGTGTTTGTTGTGTTTTCCCTCTCTCGCTGTATTTATTTGACTTGTTGGTCAACATCTTGCTGTCACAAAATATGGCCCTCTGGTCGGTTATTTCGGGCTCAACACGTGTGAAATACGTCTTTCTAGGTTTATACAGACGGCAATCTAATTAAAATCAGATCTCAAAAATGCTCCCCGAGTTTTGTTTGTAGCTTTATTGAGATCTAAGGCAATCACTCTACTAATGCTGTTCAATCAGGTCAAGCTAACTGGGGTTTACGAAAAGTCACAGTTTCAGTTGTCCAATAAAAACACAGATAACACGGGGCCATGGCAAACAACGAATTTAGCCAAATCAAGCCGAAGTTGTCTGATTTTCATCTGCGTCAATGTTGTAAGCCGCATATAAACAGGGAAAATTCAGATTCCGCTCAAAATTTATATTTTTAATGGTGTGTGTTGATTGTGCGTGCATGTATCCGTTGGTCATGTAAAAATACGCAGTTGGGAAACGTGGTTCTTCGGCGGAAATCTTCGGCTTTTAAAAACCAGAATTGAGAAGCAGCTCTGTGATTGGTCAATTCAAGAAACCAGTCGACATTGTAGGTGGGGTGATTGCGTTAGACCTCAATAAAAGCGACAAACAAAACACGGGGAGCGTTTTTGAGATCTGATTTTAATTAGTCTGATACAGACGGAAACCGAATAACCGATGAGGTGGCATCAATTTGAGGACACCTTATGATATCAACTTTGTTTCTTTATTATCGGTACTCTCTGTTTTTCATTGTTTTCTTTACGAAATGTTATAGGGCCTATCTGAGGGATTGTGAATAACGCGAGACAATCCCTGGGATTTAATAAATTGATAGCATGGCGTCAATCTGAATAATTATTTAAACAAATCATTAATGTCATTATCGCTGTCTTAATCTTCACGCAGATCAAAGGGGCTTCATTAGATTAGATTAGATTTGATTAGATATTTTATTCACTAATATATGAAAACATACATCAGCGGGAAATCAACGAGCACACGAACCAACAGTACGCTAAATGCCATCTTGTTTGTTTCACAGCGACGACCCATTTTAACAGCAGACAGAAGTTTATTGAGAACATATTTAGCATCATTTTTGCAATTGTTAACATTCGCATCATTCACAACTTTACTACCTTGTTACACAAATCCGTAAACAAAACATATTACAATGGTTTGTTAAGCATACCTGACTATGTTCACTTCTGAACATCATGTCAACTAACACTTCTTGTTTCTTTTCTTCAGAGAATGGCACTGTGACATCGTTTGCCCGCTTCTGCGACAACGTTTACCGCGGAAACCGCTGTGTTAAAGACACAAAGTTTATGACATGTTATCAGGCCTGTGTCTACGATCACTGTAACAACGGCAACCCCAGCCCTAATTATCTGAGAATTGAGAATCTGTTGCAACCAGATCCCGATTCTAAGAAGAAGCTGTCTGCTGAGGTATCGACTGACAGCGAGTTTCATTTCTTCACCGCACCATTAGAACTACAGGAAAAAAATGCACCAAATGTTTTCAAAGAACAGAGTATTTTTAAGGCGTTTACCACAGGCATGCCCTCCACGACTCCGTCGATAGAACCAGAGACGACACCGCCTACGTCGACTGTAACGGATTCTATCTCAACAACATCGGCAGTTGTTGAGGATACAGATCCTGTGGTGGTGTCCGAATCCTCAACATTGTCCGATATTCAGACTACACCTGAAGCTGCCACGGATCCGGCTTCACCAATCACTGAAGGACAGTCTACAACATTGCCACAAGATCCAGTGTCAGATGATCCTAATCCTGTTTCTCACGAACAACCAGAAAATGATAATTTTGGATCTGAAAACTCGGTTGATGAGCTTGGTTCGGAAGTAGGCCTGCCCGTTGACAATCCCATCCTCGAGCAAGACGGATTGATTGAGACCTTATCGCCAGAACCTGTGAAGGAGGACCTCCAGCCTGTCTATGATCCACCCTCTGATGTGAAAGATGCTGTAGTGTACACTACACCAAAACCTACAAGCACATCTACAGAAACCGTTGAGGCTGAAAATGTCATTGTAAAAAATAACACAAAAACAGAAGAATTGAATTTAGCAGCCACACAAAATTCTACGGACACCTCGGGATCAAGTCGAGTACGAAATTGCCTATCAACATTACCTGTATTCATCGTTATGTTTCTTTGTTTATAGCAAACCAAGTTTTTTTAATGATAAGCCGAAATTTATGAAGATTTGTTAATTGCATGATTTATTTTAAAATCTTAAACTGTAAATGGTCTTTTTATAATGCCTTTGTGAAAGTTATACTATCTAGTGTGTATGTTATTATAGCAGAGCCAATCATATATAGTTTATGTTCTTGACAATTGTTCTTCGATTACCCTACAGTTGTGCTCGGAAAAGCTTATGATTTTCTGATCATGCATTTCATGTTTGAGCGGTTAAAGGAAGTATCTTTTCCTGCTCGACGTTACGCAGTTGTCTCTATTCAGTCTGTTCTGGCACTAAGAGTTTGATGTCAGTTCTACATGGGATAATTGATGACACCCATCTCGTCGCGGTATTATTAAATGTAACGTGTACATTTTCAAACTCAACTTGATACAAATTTTTTTTTTAAAATAGGCACGAAGTGAGGTTTATAAAAGAGCCCACATACGTTTCTTCTGTGCAAGAACTCACTTTTGGCCCACGTCACATCCAGTGACCATGGAAGCAATGTTATTAAGTTAACTATCTAAACCATGACACACTACTTGTGGTCCACATCAGGTCAGGTGACCGTGTAGCTAAAGAGTTTGAGCGTCCCAAACTGTATAATTGGCAACATTGGATGATGAAGTAGAACTCAAATCTTCACCTAAATGGACTTACCGGCTGAATACAGGTTTAATATCCCAATCGAATAAATTCTGGCCCTTGTCCTGAAATTATAAGTCTACAAGCAGGATGGACGAGAGAAAAATGGCGGATTGGCAACATATACTTGCACCGTATTTCCGCACTTTTAGCAAGGCTAAGTCTCGTTTGGCATATAAAATGTATCAGAAAATTCAGCATATCAAATATTTTTGAACAGTACTAATTGAACCCGGTAAGTGGAAAAAATTATACCAGTTATGTGCACTCTAAATCTGTATCTCTGAATAACGCTTCATTGCATGATAGACTAAAACAGTTACATAACTCTGCATCTAGTGGCCGTGATGGTAATGTTGTTATATTAACTGTCTAAACAATAAGACACATACATTTAAATAAAACCGAAACCCGAAACCCGAACACATAGGCACTTAAATTTAGTCTCGAAACACTCGTTGTGTTGTTCTATGGAATAGTCGGACGTTTTGGAACACTTGTTGTTGGGTTCTATGGAATAGTCGGAAGTTTTGGAACACTCGTTGTTGGGTTCTATGGAATAGTCTGAAGTTTTGGAACACTCGTTGTTGGGTTCTATGGAATAGTCCGAAGTTTTGGAAAACTCATTGTGTGGATGAATGGAATAATCTGAAGTTCTGAAACACTCGTTGTGTGGTTTTATAGAATAGTCTCAAGTTTTGAAACACTCGTTGTGTGGTTCTATGAAATAGTCGGAAGTTTTAGAACACTCGCTATGTGGTTCTATGCAATAGTCGGAAGTTTTGGAACACACGTTGTGTGGATGAATGGAAAAGTCGGAAATGCGTTAGGACTAGGTCTATATAAAAGAGGCATGGTATTAGATGAACATATGAATCTATTGTAAATCTACAGAAGAGAACATTTGGATTCTGACTCACCTGAACTCGGTGCTATACTAGTGCGGCTGATGTGGCACCACCTGTTTACATCGTTAAGGTAGATCGGCCCCTTCGAGGTCAAAATTTGTCTGTTTTTTTTTTATTTGTTAATACGAAAATTCACATTATTAGCCTGTATT
>JAVFBX010053031.1:0-17254 GCA_034783855.1 Mopalia kennerleyi | reverse complement strand
GGAAACCATATGTATTGCCCATATAAACATTTGACCTTTAAGATTAAAATATGCAAATTAGGTATGCGCTGTAGAAACGCAAAAATAGTAAAAGGCACAACCTAGGTACCTGATTAAAGGAAATACAAAGTTTGGTAAAAACATATTGAATGGTTATGTAGATAGGCTCCGGAAACCACACATATTGTACATATTAACATTTGACCTTCAAGATTACAATATGGAAATTAGGTATGCGCTGTAGAAATGCAAAAATAGCAAAAGGCATAACTTAAGTACCTGATTGACACAAAAATACAGTTTGGTAAAAAAATATTCAATGGTAATCGAGATATGCTCCGGAAACGAAAGCGTGTCAGACGGAATAACGGACGGACGGACATTTTGAGCGCTATATACCCGGCCCGACTACTTCGTAGCGGGGGTATAAAAACAAATATGAGGGGATAGACATAAAATAGCTGTGAGGAATGTCAGGGAAAGTTTAAAAGCGGGATTGTATTATTTTTTTTAATTTTGGCCCTTTCATACCTTCTCTGTATATACTCTTCAACTAGAGACCAAATATAAGTAACATCGTGTGCCTGTGATGTGACATAAATAAGAACTAAATCTATATCGGCATAGTGTTCAACAACAATGCACAGAATGCGCTTAACTTTCCGCAATAGCCGATCCCTTAATAGGTTTATGAACTTCCTGAACATGGTGTAATGGTTTGTACTGAAACGAGTTAAATGCCCCGTGATAACAGCGATTCACTTGGTCATAAAATGTGTTAGATGATACAATAACGATTTCATTGGCAGCTTTCATTGGATATCCTTGTAACATGAGCCGGTAATGCAGTTATAAACACGTTTAATGTAGTCATCATGTCGATCTCCATGTCACTAGATACGCACGCTGTAATCACAACATGCATTTTATGTATAAAAAAAAACCCCCAACGAAAAGTGTCCTAAAAACGCGATGATCACTGGTATTCAACTTTATCTTACGATAATGGCAATGCTCAAATAATGTGTCACGAACGCAGACCACTTGGGCGGACATCTGCACGGAAAATGATTTCTGTAAGCGGCATTTAGAACCTGGGGATATGATAATGCAAAGAACGACTTTCACACGACGGCTCCATCTTATTCCTACGATCATTTTCAAGTAGAATCATACTTGAAAGCGATGTAATAAAAACGTTGTGTGACATAAATCATAAAGTTTTTATCTTTAATAAGTCGGTCTCTGCTTTAAGTAAAATAATAATCAAAATAACAGATTCGTCTTGATGTACCTACGGCTATTATACGGAATCGGCTGGCCATTACTTGCTAAATTGCCTTAAATTCAAAAGGCAACGTCTTATGAATGACATGAGCAATACAAGCTATATGAATGACCTTAGAACAAGGGTACTGTTATTTGGTTCTCCAGGACTTATATTCGTCCAAAACTGTTCTATATTTCTGGCTGTTTGCCGTTTCATTAAAGATTCTGCTAGATTTAATAGAGTAATGTTAGAATTTTCCTGTGAGACATTGTCGACATGGTACGACAACGGTCCAAACTGTCGGGATCTGACGCCTATACTACCACACTAATGCCGATTAACTTACCTTTATTTATAAATACCTACCATAATCGTACAACTCTTTAGAATTCATATGTGTTATAAAGTATACTCTAAGATGTATACCTTTTATATTAATGTATAGAAAGTCTTTAATAATATTATGTTTATACAAAAAGAAAACATGCGATCGAACCGACTTCATAACAATAGAGGAAAACTAAAATTGTTTTTCTTTTCTCTAATCTCAGTTTTCTCGTTCCAGATATGCTCTTCTAGATTTGCTTGTACTATAGCGTCTTCTTATAAAGGTCTACTGGCCCATAAATCAATAATTTTGTTTATCAATTAATCAATCAATCATTAAACATATTTTATTCCAGCTCATATGAACTCTGCTGTTTCCGGTCGTCTACCCGACAAATAGTCCTCTATCTGTCTTTACCCACTGTGTAAGCTGTTAGCTGACATGAAAAGGAATTCTCTAAAAGTCTTGTTAATTGACTAGCTTTCAGGAGGTAATGTTAAGACTCCCCTTTGTGATTTTTGTAGAAGCTTTCATGTTTACCCCAGTAGGTCAGCAGTGTATCCAAATCGTTATATTTTTCATATATTGCATTGCTTCATCTGACACTTCTGCACATTTGGCCAAGATTTTCTTCAACTCCTGAGGAAATTTCTGGATATTTTATTTAAGCATGTGACAGTTTTTTCTTGGTGTCACTTACTTTAGGAATTGAGGTGCATAATGTAGTATCACACTCAACTCTCCGGGGATCCCCTATAAATGTAGAGGAATCAAATTGTTTCGTACATGGTTGACAAGATACACGACAAGTATATATCAAACCATGTCGTCAGCTCAAAATGTCATCTTCTTTTGTGTTTAAATAATACATGTTGTGTCTGGGCTATAAAATACATGTGTAACCTTATACTGAAGGCATAGAAAACGACACCTGCCTATGTCCATGCGCCTATGACATTTGGAGAACAAGAAGTCCAAACGTGTAATCTTATCTATAGAATCATTATATAAAGCATTAAATTCATATCTAAGACTTTGTTACTAAAAGTTAATGATGGTCGGGGTCTTCTGCTCAGTAGACGCATGGGTGGGTAAAAACAAACCCAACATGGACAGGTCCGGTTTTAAGCCCTCGTTATGGTTTTTGCTATACATGGTAGCAAATGGCGTAATATACCTTTCATTGTACATTTTATTTGCAATAGAACGCACAATATCGATGATTACATTTATGTTTAATCCATAATAACGTTATCTCTGCGTAAATCGAGGATATGTTTAGAAATATAGATTGATGATTGTAGATTTCATTATTTATTGTAAGTCTTTGAAGCTATCTCTGTATTTTATTCGGCTCCAGCGTGGCCTGCAAAACGGACAGACTGACTATTTTTGGTTTGGCTGACGAAGTAGAGTCGAAAAGAGGCATAGGGGGGATAAACAATTATGTCGAGTCTATATGGACATTATCATAATTTTAGCTCAGCAATAATTGATATCTCTTAACAATTTACTTATCGTAAATAATATATAACGATTTAGTAATCAAATATCTATATTATTTGTATTACCTATACACAAATTTAATCATTTAATTATCCCCCATCGATAGAGATTTGTGCCAAGTCCCAAGGTTATCTCGATTTTAATAAGAACTCCAGACATATCAAACGGAAATGAATGAGTCTCGAAATGTTGCCAAGGGAGGTAATTTTAGATTTGAAATAGGGTCCTCTGTCGTCACAACATTCCTGATAATCGAGCTTTTAAATGACTTCATAGATGCGAAATATGATATATTTCTTCAAATATATTGGAGATTCGCCCTTTTTATGTTCGGATCCTTTATCGATAAAGCTATATAGCTTTTAGTATGTGGTTGTTTTGAATTTGTCTGATACGTTTAAACAAGCCGCATGGGATTTTATTCCCGCCGTCTCAAGTTAACCTGTTTTATTTTTACTGTTAAAACTAATATATTGTTAAATGTCCTTCTGTATACTTTGATATTACATTTCTGTTCAATAAAATATTAACACTAAAAATCTTGCTTTGAATGAAGTTGTTTTCCTTGTATGCCTGAGTGTTACATTTTGTATTGGTTTAAACAATAAATAACTGGGTTTGATATCCAATGCTGAAGATTTCTTTATTTTATTAGGGTTTAAAGTCGTACTTAAGAGCATTTCACTTATAAGACGAAAGATTTTCCACTTCACACTGTTACTTGCCTAATTACGGTGGAACACCTCGCAGTTGGTCGATAGACGGACAGAACGGAGTATCGAAGTAGGATTGATACACGCACACTTTAAACCACGGCCACAGGTTTCAATATTAATGAAGCAACATTCATATTTGGTCCAATATACTTCTCGCTTGTAAATGATACTTTCCCTGTCAGTGTGCTTTCGACAAAAAAAGAAGGTATGAGTATATACGTAAATCACTTTTAATCACAAGATATTTTTTTTGTTAGTTGTCATTTTGTTTCAACTGGTTACCAAGGGCAGTTCTATTAAATTGATATATTAATTTCAGTGTCAATGTGGAGTTTCTGCTCAACTGTGTGGGCAATAAAATACAGCCGATGCTTTATCATAAAGACATGTATTAAATATACAAATGGAATCACAAAGGTCCTTAATTTGACTTATGGCAGGTTCGGCTTGTGATAGAGAAATTTTCCCTCAAATTTCGCTGAATAATGGTTGCATGAGAGTTCCACATTATATCGTGAATGGCTTTTGAATACCTACTTTTTTTACGATCAAAGACAGGGAAGCCGTAAGCCTATCACGCTATTTTACATAATGGTATTTATTTTCAGAAGATAACGCATGTACATGTATATTAAACAAATCAGTCGAACGGAATGATCTCCTCAATGCTTCGTGCGAATCGAATTTTTCGAAAGATGGGAGTTCTCTTGGAGAATCCGTATGACAGTCTTGTTTAAAAGATTTAACAGTCATCCCCAGACAAATCCACTGTCAATCTAAAAATGGATGAGGAATAGAAGCCAGGGATTCTAAGCTCACCTTAACGCAATTACTTGAAATTACAGTATTTAGGTCAGGCTAAGATAGGCCGCTTGAACAAATGCATTCCTCGCTATAGTAGATTACAGTACATATACATGCACAGATAGAAATCGGTTTTTGTTGCCACGATCTGTTCTGAAGGAAAGACTATGCGTTAGAGATTCACGAATAAGACATTATCATTACACTCAACCGCATATTTCTAAATACAACTAACGTAAATCCAAACAACGAATCTATGGCACATACAGTAGAAGTATATGTCTGCTCCTCTAAATTCTCTATTCGTTTTATTAGTCTCTGTACATTTTCTAGCACTTCAACTTTATTTCAGTGATAATAATCAATACTAGGATTACACCCTTGACAATATTCGAGAGAGACGTAATTCGGTATGATACACATTCTGATGCTGTTAAATAAGTAACACCGCATTAACCAAACCAACTTACAGTTGTTTAATATTCCTTAAACGCTTTTCTTTTTTAAATTAGAGTTTAGCATTGTGCACAATGAATATATAATTGTTAAAATCCGGGAAAAACACACAATTCTCTGTGATCAACGCTGTCACTTTGAATTCTGGGTCGAAAGGTGGTCTTAATACTGCTTTATTTATGTTACATTTGAACGGATTCAGTGCACAACAAATGAGTGAAACGATCGCTGAAACCTCTCATTAACCCATCATTAACTCATATCAACGACGTTGTGCTCATTCCCTTTTAGCCTTTTAATACTAGCGCCCAATAGCGTATGAAATAGGAAGTTTGGGAATCGCATTACGCTTGAGGAATCGAGGATACCAGCTTATTTTCCCATTGGAGGTCTTTCGGTTAAGATGGCCGTCGTCCTACCTCCATTGGGTAAGGTGAAGACAGCCTGCTGCTAAATCAGGGCCATTTTATGAAGAGAAATTGGGCAGATTACCAGTTATCGTCCCGCAAAGTACAACTGCATGTAAACACAATGTTGATCTTAGTTAAAAATTCAATTGTTGTTAAATCAACATTCTCTCCATTGTTATAATGGCACATACTTTACACATTTTTAGAAACTGAACATTTCCGCCAGCGTGGACTAAACTAAACTTCATCCCTGGGACAAAGCTGATGACCCGTGTTTATCCAAAGAATTTTAGTTTATGTTAACAGCTAGATATTTCATGGTTATAAAATGTTTTCAGTTGCTTTTACGTTACTTTTAGTTTATTTGGGCTGAATCTGCTAAAATAATACATGCATTATCCGTGGTCGGCTTGTAGTTCAATGATTTAAATGAAGAATCACATGGCTCACTACTGTTTTCTTCCTTGATTCCTTGTTATATTATGTGCAACCTGAATCCCACGAAGAGTATAACACCGACCGAAGACCACAATGCTCGTGATATAGTATAACCGGTGTTTGCATATTTCTACATGCACAACCTGCATCACACTACGAGTTGAACACAAACCAAAGACAACAAGAGTTTTAGTAAACCCATCATACGCCCTCGTGGGGTGGTCGTGGGGTGACCATGGTAACCCAAGACCTTTCAGATAATGTCATGCAACATGCCATGTTCTGAGGAAGAATGCAAAAAGTGGGAAATTGATCTGGGTACCAGTCAAACTATGGTAACCAAGGATTTTTTTATACAGTGTTAATGGATTTGGTAACGATTTATATTGATCCAGACAGACAGACAGACTGGTTTTGAAAACGATGAATCCGTAATAGCAAAAGGCACAACTACAGGTAATGGTTAATGTGCATACCAAGTTTCATAAAGATTGGCTTTATAGTTTTCAAGTTCTGTTCCGGAAACGGATTGGAGCCATCTGGGCAGGACGGACGGACAGACAGACAGACTTTTAAAATGATGAATCCGTAATAGCAAAAGGCACAACTACAGTTAATGGTCAATGTGCCTACCAAGTTTCATAAAGATTGGCTTTACTGTTTTCGAGTTTTGCTCCGGAAAGGGATTGGAACCATTCGGACAAACCGACAGACAGACGGACATATTTTTAAATTGATTAATCCGTAATAGCAAAAGGCACAACTACAGTAAATGGTTATTGTGCTTACCAAGTTTCATAAAGATTGGCTTTACAGTTATCGAGTTCTGCTCCGGAGCCATCAGGCCAGGCCAGGCCAGGCAGACTGATTTTTAAAATGATGAATCCGTAATAGCGAAAGGCACAACTACAGTAAATGGTTACTGTGAGTACTGAGTTTCATAAAGATTGGCTTAATAGTTTTCGAGTTCCTCTCCGGAAACGGATTGGAGACTACCGGACCGACAGGCGCTGATCATACCATAATACGACCGATCTTCATCGGGCGTATAAAAATCAAATATATATATTTCAGGTTGTACGAGCATGTGGCCTACAGAAGGTTCACACGATATTTTTTGATATTGCTCGGGAAACATGTGATGAAAGTTATTCCTTCCTGTGCTGAAGACGAGTCCGATCCTTTTTGAAAAGAAAATACACTAAATAATTTATTTGCAAACATTTGTTCAGTTGACGACTCTTCCGTTGATCCCCCTATTTTAGAACGGTGAAACTGATTCCAATCTTACGGACAGATCGTACGTTGTAAGCACGTACAGCTCACTTACCACGTGCGCAAAGTACGATGCACGCCACTGCTCGGGGCCAGGCGTGGCGTGTGTGTCACGTACTTATACCTTGCGCGACCGTGCAAGTTGCGTGCGCTGACGTACTCCCTCCCGACGTTTTCAGAAAAACGTGGCTGTCGTAGCCTCCCCCAAAAACGTAAGGACTAAAACCCCGCCCGTGCTTAAATGGGCATATCGGAATCCCCTAACAATATATTTGAATATAAATAGTCACCAGGCCGTTGCACGGACAGAAACATGCCTGGTCTGTAGAAACTAGTGGCGGTGTTTACGGTTTCTCCTGGCGATGTAGTTACGCATATATATTAACATAATAGAAATGTGCAGCCATATTTATGGAAGTCTTACTTTGCTATAAAAGTATTTGAAAACAGTGAAACGTGGGAATAAAAATATTCTTTTATATTTTTATTTTGATGCAATATGGCGTATTGGTAATACGTTGAAAAATCTGCTCCTGTGACCATACCCAGTGCTCCTATACAAACTAACTGATGTAGAAGTACTTGTGCATACATTTATCCATCTTCTCTAGCAAAGGGTTTTATATCCGAGCAACTCTGCATTACACCCCTTGGCAGATAATTGATGTACAACGAGTGTTTCAGTTACGCCACCTGGCGGATAAAATGATCAAGGTTATAGTTAACTCAACTTGTTTAGTTACATCCAACCTTCGTAGATAACCTATGTTGTACGTCGTGCTCCCATTTTGACAGTTTGTTGAACTTTGTATAGCAGTGTTGGCATATATACGGTGATTTGGTGTCTGTAGCGGTAGGTACATATCGTATAATTTCAAACAAGTTCGAAATATCTGATTGGATGCGTAGAAGTTCCCACGCATCCAACCAATCGCTTGGAAGCCCCATTATACCTGAGTTATTCCATAGGGTTGTAATGCAGTTGCTCGGATATACAACCTTTGGCTAGAGAAGATGACATTTATCTGAGTTCTGACAATAGCTTTACCAATAAATCCTAGAATGTTTCTGTGAAAACATATAGGATTTCATAATTATCATATAGACTCCTGTTGGATGTCCAAAATGCTATAGGATTTTTTCTGTAAAGGCGGACATGGGAATATTGATTGACGCCACATTCTGCGGTATTTCAGCTAGGCTGTGGCGTGAACATATAGTCAAATCGCTTTTATCCAACGTTCTTTTTATACGCCCGTCATGTGACAACAGGTGGCGCCATCTGGGGGCAAAGCCTAACTTTCGTTTCTGTATGTTAATTTGAAAAAATTCTTGTGGAGTTTGAATAAAACTTAGTTATTTAGTATGAGTGTTTCTTTTGACAAGACAGAGTTAGGATATTCAATGTGTCGAGATTTCATGTAGGGTTTTGTACCTGTAGTGAAGGTATCTACCCTCATCCTGTAAGGGAATATTGAATATTTGCTAATAATTCAGAAGTGAGATAAATTGCAATGAGATAGTTAGTAGTCTGTGTATGGACTTTCAGAACGATACTGAAAGCCTTGTTTTTGTCGGACTCATCATCCCATAGAAAGATCATGCGACATAACGCTGTTTCTTGTATTCTGACCTAGCCGGATATGCTGGATTTCTATTGGCACATAAACTTAAAGATCTTCCGAAATGGGTTTTAAATCAGATTTAAAGTGACTCAATTCCAAAGATAATATTGTCAACTAATTTTAAAAGAATATCCCGTATTTTTTCGATTCGCAGATTTTTTAAAATTAACTTACAAACTTGCAACTTTGCAAACAAGTTATGCAAGATGTGACGTTAGCAGGGGAAATTTCCGTCAGAACAATCCGAGTCGGATAATGCCGAATCCGTACCGGAAATACACGATTCTTTTGAGAATAATAAAATGGCGGCGATGTTTCTATAGTTACTAGTCACGTGCTCTTTTTCCTGATGACGTCACTCGATATCGCTGAGCTGTATGTGCCTATAAATGTTACATGTTTGAATCACAATTTCTCCAGAAGTTCGCCGATTTTTTTCAATGAAACAAATTGAAAATTGTCCAGTGGACATGCAATTATTTTTATATCGACCATTTGGGAAGACCTTTAACTTCGTGGAAACCCCAGCCTATCAGCAACCCTCTATCGCACAACAATCACACTAATGTATTCTGGTAGTTCTTTTCAAACATCTTCAGACTCCGACATTTGATTAAAAGTGTAGCCGTCTTACCTCCACGCCTTGTGTACAGCCCGTCCGTGTTGAAAAGCTAGATGGTACTTGAGGTTTACAAAATAAGGCTCGTAAAAATAGTCCGACGTCTGAATTTGTATGTTATTTAAACTGAATATAAAATCTGGTATATGGCAATGTGTACAATACGTTTCGTTTCCGGTGCCTATCTAGAGAGTCATTCAGTCTTTGTTTTACCAAACTTTGTATTTCCTTCAATCAGGTACTTAGGTAGTGCTTTTTTGCTATTTTTGCATTTCCACAGCTTATAGCTTATTTACATATTGCAATCATAAAGGTCAAATGTTAATATATACAATACATTTGGTTTCCGGGGCCTATCTAGAGAACCATTCAGTATTTGTTTTACCAAACTTTGTATTTCCTTCAATCAGGTACTTATGTTGTGCCTTTTGCTATTTTTGCATGTCCACAGCGCATACCCAATTTGCATATAGCAATCTTAAAAGTGAAATATTAATATGGGCAATACATTTGGGTTTCTGGGGCCTATCTCTAAAGAATTGTTCAATATTTTGTTTACCAAACTTTGTTTCCTAAAATACTCAACAAGAGAAAAGCGGTCCAAGATTGCTAAACAATATGCCCCCACCCCCGCAATCCATTCAAGACACACACTCAACTACATGCAGTCCACCAAAAATTAACATAATGAAGGAAACTTCACTTTGTTATGCAGAAATTTGCATAATTCCGTGACTTTTTTCTACCTTGAACATGTGCATTATTTCCGTAATTTTTTATCAGCATTTTTTTTCTACGTTGCACATCTGTTTATACAGAAGAATGCTATATGCAAGTTTAAAAAATCTAAGTGAAAAACTAGCCATTAGATAGTGCTTATTTGCATAGTTTATGCAGAAATTGGAACAATTCCGTGATTTTTTTTTTCTACGTTGCATATCTGCGTAAATAGAAGAATGCAATATACAAGTTTCAAAAGCCTAAGTGAAAAAGTAATCAGGATACAGCCTGGACAAGCTTCACAGGCATAGATTGTTTGTTTGTTTGGGGTTTAACGTCGTACTCAAGGGTATTTCACTTATGTGACGACGGATTGTCCACTTCACACTGTTCCTTACCCTATTATGGTGGAAAACTGGGTGGAAACCTCGAAAAAACACCCCCGCGATTGCCGGAGCCACATCTTGTGATCACTTATATTCCCGAGGGTCGACAGACGGACTCCATCCCGTGAACGGTACATCGAAGTAGGCCTTAGAAAGCGCACTCGATAACCACTACGCCACGGCCCTCACAGGCATAGAGGTAATTTGCATAATTTATGGGGAAATTTGCATAATTCCGTGTTGAGCTCCTGTGTATATAGAAGAATGCACTATGCACGTTTCAAAGGCCTAAGTAAAATAGTAACCAAGACACCGCCCGGACAAGCTTCCCGGACATAGAGCTAATTTGCATAATTAATGGGAAAATTTGCATATTTCTTTTTTTTTACGTTCACATCTGCGTACATAGAATATTGCACTATGCACGTTTCAAAAGCCTTAGTGAAATAGTAACCAAGATACAGCCCGGATAAGCTTCCCGTACATACGGAGCTAATATTCATAATTCTGTGATTTTTTCCTACGCTTTTCTCCTCGTACTAGAGGAGGGCATAACTACCCTTCCTTCATCTCAACTGGAGAAGTCTAAATAGACATTTTACTATAATATCTGTTCAATACCCATTTTCTATGATTTTCAGATAGTCAGAATCTGTTGTTGACTTCCCGTGGTATAACTCGGCTCATTAAGTAGGACCAACTAAATGGGGGAAGGGTGGTTTTATACGTAAAGGTTTGCAAGATTAACAACCCCATAGTGCATTTAAGTTTCTGCAGTCCGCCAACCCTCTGGATAAGGGCCGATTGTTTGAGGATAAGCTATGATGTCTTTATTTAGAATTGGAGGACAGTTTACTTTCCAACTGTATGGGAACATTTCAGATCATGGTTGTGCCAGGGTCTTTTTTGCAAAAAGTTCTGTTTGAAACTAAACTTGTAGATGACCAATATATATTAAATTACATTCTCCACGACTAGTTTCAAGTTGACTATTTTTAAAGATCAAAAAGTTTAATTAAATTGATATGGTGGCTAGTGTAATCCCACAGTTATTAATATGCTGTTAATTTTGTACAATCTACACGACATGGAAATATTATTTAATTCTCTGTTTAGTATCACATGGACCTTGGACCAATAACCCATCGAGGTGTTACCAGCATATTGTGAATGTGCAAATACATGCCGTCTATAGTTGGTTGGGTTTCGAGTTTTCTTTTGTCTCTGTATCAGTAGAATAGCCCCCCTTGACCGCAAATATACGATAGGTTTCGAGAGTCGATACCAGTAAATTTTATAACTGGCCTTAATTCATCCACATGGATGATTGCGCTAAACACAGGTGACACAAACCCGGAATTTCACTTTAAGTTTGCTCCATTAACATATTTCAATACTGAAAATCTTCTCAGACACAGTTAGGGGTCTCGACATCTTGGTACCCATGCTGCCTGTAATTGCAGCATTGTTAACATTGTGTTGTCCACATCTGCAGCCAAACAATCTGTTTAAATATAATTAAAATCCTTAGAGCTAATTAAAGGGGATGATACTTTGTACGAATACCACCAAGTAATAGAACAAATTAATCTCGTTTTGGGTATGGTTTGAATATAAAACGGGGAACTTAAAAAGAAACATATTAAAAACACAACTTTCATCTTGTGCAAGATGCTTTAGGGGTTTTCGTTTGACAAATATACCTTTCGTCTAAATGAAGAACGAACACCGTGGAGAAACAGAATAAATAGACCTCGTTTAGATGTTATTTTTTTTATATTAAACAGAATCTTGCCGCATAGTAATACCATTCGGATTCTCTCAATGAATGTTCATAGGAAGGTACTAATTCTTTGGCTAGGTTGTGCCATTTAATCTTTAACATATTGTTATAAGAACAGCTTGAGTTATTTTAACTATTGAGAACGTAACATCTGTTTATCTATTCACTAACTCCAGGTAAGTGATCAGGTGAGTACAGATGTGTTTTAAAAAATATTGCATTATATTGTACATTTATACATTGTTAACGACAAAACAGCTGATCATACATCCATTCAACTGAAAGTGTTAGCTCATCTGAAAATTAAACACATACAAATCGACAAGAACTTGCTTTCTGCCTGTAAACGATATAACATGTTCACATACCTGTGTGTACGGAACCGTAGAAATTGAACCATGGCTATAATTGATGTCAATGTTACATCAAAGTCATTGCGTCACACATATGATTTGTTTGTTTGTTTGTTTAGGGTTTGGCGTCATACTCAAGGGTATTGCACTTATACGACGACGGATTGTCCACTTCACACTACACCCTGCCTTATTACGGTGCAAAACTGGGAGAAAACCTCGTAAAAACAGCCCCCGTTAGTGTCGGGAGTCATAACGTGTGACTCGCTCATGGTCGACATACGGGTTCTATCCGATGAACGGTGCATCGAAGCAGGATTAGTAAGCGCACAAGTTACCACTAAGCCACGGGCTCAACAAATATGGTGCTGCGATTAGTAAAATTGATCATCCGGGTCTTACGCAACTTTTCTGGCTCAATTGGTTCGAAGAGATAATGTATTTTAATTTTTGAGACGTGTGCTGCGCATTGGTCACTTTCTCTGGAACCTCACATTCAACATGGCACAACCACGTCACCAACAGATAATACATAAAAAAGATAAGGCAACTTGCAGTAATTTGCTTTGAATGTTTAGACTTGGTCGCAGCTTCGAAAGAACAGCAGCAATGGGATACCTTACGACCTTGACTATTCTGTATTTTTCTGTGGTCTGCTGTTTTGGCCAGGGGACAGGTGGGTAATAGCAATTGTTTTACTGTTTGGAAACAGATTTAAGTGGCGGTGGGTTTTTGTTTGTGTAATTACCATTGGTATCTTATATCAGGTTTTGACATGGTTACACCAATATGTTGTAGCTCTGGACCTGCGATCAATAAGTTTTCTGAAATACTTGTATGTCTTAATGCCAATTTACAAACATTACTTTAAACGCAAAATCACATTTTTTCTGGACTTTTTGCGAAGCTAAATGCAGAAAAGACATGGATGTTCTCCAGCTGGAAACTTATCATTTCACAAATCACATTTTATCAAGCCTAAAATTTGCCCTAATCTAACCGATTTGCGTCGGATGCAAGTAGTAAATGCGCCAAGGAGGTTTGAGGTTGTGTTTCATTTCTATTGAGCACACATAACTAGGAGTACACTGTAATCGACACCCTGTAACAATTGATAAAAAAACACATATAAGTAATTGAATATACACCGAATAACATTATTAACATACACATTACCGGTTTATATATAACGGAATACATGACGATTGACCATGTAAATTAATCCCTATTAGTTTTAGCGTACAATTATGGGTTTCTATACATTATCGGTAAAGTACATTAGAAACCTGTGACTACATTTGTATACAACTATCATACCCGGTGTATGACACGAGGGTGTAACGTCCATCCACAAATCCACCACAACTCTACCTTCAACTTGAAACCAATGGACTTGTTGAGCTTTTGCTTCCCTGTCTACAACTGTTTGTTTCCAGGGATGACTGGGCAGCATAAGAGGACTTCTGCTCCACTGGCTTCTACAACTTTATATTGATGAAGATTCTGCAGGATTGCTGGCTGCTTGGCCGTAAAGCTATCAATGGTTAAACGGCAAGACAGTGAATCGCTGCAGATAGCAGCTTTCTGAAGATGATGCTAGGAAATTAGGTCTATAGCCAATGGAATAGCTTTGGCTTTAAAGAAGATGGATGAAGCTGAAGGGAAGCAACATGCTGCAACCAAATGAATTAAGCTGCCTCCCTATCTTCCGTCTTCGATACTTCGGTGTAGATACAGAAGTGGTTCTCATAACCATCCCTTATCACACCAAATCTCTGCTGAAAAAGAAGCGGACAGGTTTCGCACTTCTTTTGATCTCTTAGATCGAAGATAAATCCGGGTCTAGGAAACAGCGAAGACGGAAAAGAAACAGGTGTTAGGTCTTCTAACACGATTCCAGCATTAGCTAGAGGTGGTCTCAAGCGCAATCCAAATGAAGCAATTTTCATAGGACTGCGATCAAACCAATCTGCACATTCTGGATCAAAAACATAGTTGTAAGCAGGGTTACCAGGGTAAGCTTTTAATTTTGTAGCATACTGGAGACCAAGTTTTATCCTTCCATGGTATAAAGATGGCTCTTTGGCTTCGACATATGAACACTGAACTGGTGATGTACGGAACGCCCCAAGACTCAGCCGGAGACCCTGATGGTGAACTGGGTCCAGCTTTTAATGTAGCTGCCACACGCTGAGCCATAGACTATGCAGCCAGCCATGTTTGGAGCGAACCAGAGATCTGTATAAATTTAATAATACAGATCGGTCGGCACCCCAATCGGTCCTCGACACGAGTCCAATAATGCCCTTACCAAGACATTTTCTATGTTAACATTCACTTAATTTGGGGTACCAACCAACCCTTGCGGTAGGCGGTCCTTTTTAGGAAGGTCAGTGCTCAAGCCCATGGGTTTCCGCTCCACACAGGTAGCCAGTTTAAAAGCTCCCTCAAATGGTCGAGGCGAACCCTGCATCCTCTATTGACGTGACCCAACCCACGATCACTAAATCAGTGTGTTCAGCGGATAGACAGGCGGATGCCATGTCGCACCCGAAGCTGAAGATGCTATGTGAACAAACTCACCATGGATTTGATTATTAGATCGTTTCGGTTGTCCAGAATTAAGTTTTCTTCGCGATTGCCTGTGTTGATGACCATATGGGGCGTTATTTTGTCCTCTATTACCGCGGGTGACATGATAAGAGTAAACAATAGCATCTTTTTGGTGTTGTTGTTTTAACTCGGAAATTTCAGATTTGATTTTTTTCATCATATCCTGCCGATTGACAATCACACATTTACATATCGGTGACATTATTATATAAATACTTCCATAACTAATACCCGACTTATCTTGTCCAGTTTGTCCAAGTCAAGCCACTCACTCTGATGTTTAGTATGAAGTTATCAGTAAAAGCTGTGCAACTGCAACGAGGTGTTCGTTAACAATGCACTGTGCATTTCAACCAATGATCACAACGACAAACAATAGGCTGTCGGAGCGGTGACCTGAGTGAATCCCAAGCCTATTGTTCCAGTAGGCCTACACTAAATCCATTGTACTGAAAGTAGCCTGGACCAAGCAGATGTGTATGTAGTCAGATCTGCATTTTACCATGTCATTTGCATTTAACATACAACCATAAAATAAATACAACCTTTAGATCAACCTACATGAAGTAGTTTATACTTGTCACATACATATTTTAAGAAATATTTAATCAGCCCAGATGCACAATGTAATCACCAGCATACATTGGGTCATAGTCTTGTATATATTTGATATGATTAGTGTCCTGGGTGGCCGGGTTTATACCAATACGCTAATGATCCGCATAGATTAGGCACGATGCAGTAGGATTAGGTTCACAATGCAGAACGACCCATTTACATATCAACTATATTCAAAGCAAGTCAGTAGAAATTTTTTAATTCGTTTATGCCGTGATCACAAAGTAAAAACCCCTTAGCCTGCATTTAATATTTTTGTTCTGTTTGTGTTCTTTTCTAGATACGTCCAAATGTCCAGACGCTGTAAAATCGAACTCCAATTCCACTCTATATGTGTTCGGGGGCAGTTGTTTGGAGTATGTGCCACGAAAAACCTTCTGGAAGGATGCTAAGGCGGACTGTGTATCTAAACAGGGGCGTCTGATAGAAATAAGAGATGCTGCTATGCAGAACTTCACATACACGACGATCAAGGCCCAATCCGGTGTCGGGAATGAGATTTGGATAGGTATTGACGATATAGCCGTGCAAGGAACATGGGTCTACAGCTCAACAGGTTTGCACATAATACTAACCATTTTATAGCATAACGTTTGGGATGACTATCAGTTACGTCCCTTGTTTAACACTCCAGCGATGACTTAGTCAACTGATCGTGTGTTAAATGAGTTTGTGTGTGTGCGGCGACTACAAAAGGAGGTACGGTCAACCAAAATACAGGAAGCTTACTAAATTGGGCGCTATATGCGGCATTTGTACACAACTCCGTTAAAACGTAAATCTGTGGATGGTACGGTCAACCAACATTATATGGCATCACCAGATTCATATTACCATGAAATGGAACAGTATTCTGTTGGTTTATAATTAAAATTCCACCGCAAAAAGCCGATATTATTTTTTTGGTCAAATGAATACTATCGCTTGGAAAACAGGAAGCTTACTAAATTGGGCGCAGCGTTTGTACACAACTGCGTTAAAACGTAACATTTTGGATGTAGTACAAAAATGAATATTAGACAAATCTGCGTTAAAATTTGGCAGTTGGGCAAATTTTTCGTTTAAGAGTTGAGATCGCTAGAATGATTTGCGAAGAGAAGAAAAAGGCGCATTAAAATGCACATAGAATTGTAATATTTCAATCACATTTGTTTTTCGAACCTACATCAGCACATATTAGTGATGATATTCAATTACTGGTGTTTTTGTTAATTTTTATGTGGCTAGCTTTAGCGGCCACATTATGATATCTGACTAGAGTGAGACATTTTACTCATTTTTAGCTGAATGCGCCGGACTACATCCAAACAAAATGTTGCTTATAGCCTATTAAT
>JAVFBX010052809.1:0-17256 GCA_034783855.1 Mopalia kennerleyi | reverse complement strand
TGGTTATCAGGCCTGTGCTGTTGGGAAGAACGGACCAAACGGGGTCTTCCCATGGTTAAGCTTTGCTAACTTATTTTAGGAGGACCCATTTAAAGGTTTCCCAAAAATTGTATTATAAAGCAATTTTGCTTTATTTTTCATAAATGTACATATATGTAGATAAAAAATCAGTACAGCAAAAGCAAATGTTAGGATATCACAAAATTTTAGAGGAGTGATTTTGAATTCTGTCGGAAAAGATTAGAGCACAGGCCTGTATGATGTCCGTGTTATGATGATATTATGTATTAAACTGATTGAAGGATTAGTTGAAATGAAGTTAAGATGTTTTTGTTTACAACAACTCTTCAGATTGTTTTGTATGATCAAATTTATTCTGTACTTGCAATATGTATTATTTAAAGAAATATGGGCTAAAAATAAATATAATTGTTTTGGTGATCTTTTTGTCTACGTTTTGTCAATGTTCATCAATTGGTCTTAATTGACTTGGGTGTAAAATTATTAAATGGTGAAATTGTCTATTTGGACTTCAAGTAATTTTATTACTAGAGGTTTATTTCATTATAATATAGCCCTGGCTACCAAGTAGTATAGGAAATATAGTGTTCCATTTGTCCGTCCATTTCAAAGAACCCTTCCGTTATTTAAACCGAACTTGGTATATATTTTCTAAAAAGGTCAAGTGGTGCTTGTTTATATTTTTAGGTTTCTACAACATTTAGCTAATTTGCATATTGCCTATTTAAACCAAAGGTTAAGAATGCCTTTCACCTTTATTAATAAGCATAAGCTTTAAAAAATACAAGGTTTCAAAGCTAAGAGGGGTGCTAGCTGTACAAAATAAGGTGAGCTTATGTCATACCCTCAAAGCTAAGAGGGGTGCTAGCTGTACAAAATAAGGTGAGCTTATGTCATACCCTTGGCATTGGCTTACAAAATTAAATATACTAAGGGGATTTCTCTGAAATTTTACACACAGCTAGCCGGACCAGAAAAAAATAGACTTTTAAAATTATGTAGAATTCTGTGCATATTAATTATGCTTATCAGGTGATATCGTTTTAGAAGAAAAGGTGTACAATTTGTATTAAGCCCTTTATATCCAAATTGAATAGCCTGATTTTCCTAAAATTTTGTGCAAATGTCACACAAAATGAGAAGAGAGGGATATTATCTGTTCAGCTAATAATATGCATATAAATTTCTTTAACAAGCTTTTCAATTAAGTTTGCGTTAGGCACCAGAATTCCAAATTGAATAGCCCAATTGTCCAAAGATTTTGAGCATTCATAGGAGAGGGATATTATCTGTTCTGCTCCTTACACGCATATAAATTACTCTAACAAGCTTTATGCAGACCTACTAATTAATTTCCGTCAGTGTCCACCTGGTAAAGGCTTATGTAATTAAATATACTAAAGGCATTTCTTTTAAATTTTGCAAATGGCTTGGCTGACCAGAAAGAAAGTGATTATTTAAATTATATGGCAATCTGTGCAAATTAGGTGAAACTGTTTTAGGGGAAATGATGTACAAGGAGATTAAATTTCACCAAACTCCGTAAACAAAATGGCCATTATCAATAAGTATAGAATAAATTCACGGATTGATTCAAACTTTGAAGTTTGCTTCTTGCATTTAACAGATGGGATTGACTTCCAGCAAATTTCATAAAACAAAATGGCTGTCAGGGCAAGAAAAAATGGACCGTGGCTTTCAATATCAAACCGAGCAAAGTTGAATTTGTCACATTGAAGTTTGAACTAGTTGTACATGATGTATTATGAGGTTCGTAAGTGAAGGTGGCCCCAGAAACACCCCTGATCATTAAAATCCACAACTCACTGGCATTAGTCGTAGTCCTGGGGTTGGTTGCTCAAAGCGCTATTAAATTTATTCTGCTATTAGAAGACGTCACGCCACGTTAAAGGTCAATCTCTTACCAGGTGTTAGTGATTTAATCTGGTGTTAGCGGCTTATCATATTTCAAGCAACTGGCCCCTGTTAGTCTGGATTCAAACTTGATTGCCACAACCATTCCAGTCGCATGTTACAGTACAACGATAAACACCAATTAAACAATGTATATGTGGCTTGTTCCTTAAATTATACAAAAATGAAAATCTGCGCAAAACCTGCTGTGAGGACTCGGGTCAGTCTGGTGAATGTAAAATAAGACTCAGATATGTAATACAGCCACATTTGACTAATTTCAGTCCAATAAATCAATATTGTGTTTTAATATCAGTCGCTGATTCATGTTTTCTTGTGGAAAAAATACTCAACTAGTGACCTGGTAGTGTCATACAAGTCCTATATTAGTACAGTAGAGTGGGGTGGAGTTGGCCAGCAGGCGTGAAGTTGGCCACTTTCCATTTTTATTTTCTCAATTAATTGCAGCATTTAGTCTGTATTTTTAATGTCCCTCAAAGAACCCTTTTCTGCTTGGACCATTCTGGATACATGAAAAATACATGAAAAATGCAGACAAAATCCACGAAATTATTAAAAAATACAAAACAAAAAGGGGGCCAACTTTCCCCCAGCTGGCCAACTTCACCCCAACGCACGGGTACTGTAAAAAAAAATTGTCATAAAAATATCATATCCAGCTTTGTTGCCATCCAACTAAGAAAATCCATTTAATATGTCGACTTATTCCAACAAAAAACAAAATATTATGGTCTATTTAAGCGAGGGAAAAAAAACATAATTACACTTGTATCGGCTAGGAGATTATTGTGCGCATGCCGACAGCTCTTCTTGATAGCCTTATTCACTGCATGTAGGATCTGGCAAGAAATTTTTAACCTGAAAATTAGTGGTCGCAAGAAATTTTAAATTTTTTTTCCAGAGGTGAGTGCTGAAGATTTCTAATGTTTGATGTCAGACTGCAGGGAAGTTTGGCATTTTTCTTGCCCTGATGGCTGTCATAGTATAATTGTATAATATACATATATGTTGCAAACTTGATCAAATTCACAGATTAACACGAAACCTGGAAAACAATATGGTCCCAATTGCATAATTTTTTCAATATTCACGCCTACATGATCATTTTGAGAACCAATTCACTGCTTTTAACTTGAAACTTTTGCAGTAGCTTCCCTCCATTAAGATAAATACTGGGATTTCATCTCTCCAAATTCCGTAAAACATAATGGCAGCCATTGCATAATTTTACAATATTCATATATGAATATATTGTGAACTGGATAACTCTGTATAAAATTCACGGATTAACTTGAAGCTTGAAACATAGATGAGATTACATTTCACCAACTTCTCTAAAACAAAATGGCCCCATAGCATGATTTGACAATATTCACTCTTATGTTTTGTAAACATGATAGCAGAACAAATTTACCGATTGACTTGGAATTAAACTTTCTTTGATGACTGACGTAGACAGGCCATTTTAACCTTGAATGTCAGACGGCGACCAGTTTTATCAAATGAAGGTACCTGACTACACAGTATATTCATCCCCAGTATCTTGTGAAAGATTGATTGTTTGTTTGGGGTTTAACATCGTACTCAAGAGTATTTCACTTATATGATGACGGAGTGTCCACTTAACAATGTTTCTGGCTTAATTACAGCAGAAAACCAGGGAATTAACCTCGTAAAAACCACCCCCGCGATTGCAAGACCCACATCGTGTGACTCACTCATATACCTGAGGGTCGACAGACTGATCTTGTGAAAGAAGTTAGTGACAGGAGAACAAGGTTCTGAGCACGATACAAGACTTTATGGATGTCAGAAATAGTAGATGTTTTAAGGTTGAACAATTGAAACAATAGCACTTCACAGACATACGTTACATAACAAAACACCAGGGTGGCGTCTCGACATCATGACTTTGTAAAGAAAATCTTGTCGTTCTTATCACATCTTATTTTCACAGGAATAAAACACGTAAAAAGAAGAGACTACAATCTGTACAAAATACAAATGACAGGAAACTAGGATGATCACATATACACGTTCATGAGAAATTATTTACAAATTCAATACGATAAGATGTAATGTAATAATTAAGGACATGTATAATTTACATTTCATTATTGAACGCTAACAGTTTAGGTCAACTGTCCTGGGTTCATTCATCGTCATCAGATAATGTCTCGTATTGGGACAAAAGCAACGGAGCCGGCTCACCAGAGCCGTAAGCTACACTGCTTACTTCTGATTGGCTAGAGTCAAACGTTGATCCAACCTGATGAGGATTTGTCGGGGAAGCAAATGTGGAGGGGATTTCGGAACTAGAATGAGGTGTACAACTTGTGCTTATCTCCAGGGCACCGGACTGGGAGCTCAAGGGTCTATTGAGGTGCGAGCAAGTAGAAACAAGCGATGAGTCTGCTGGTTTACCTTGTGACGCCACACCTGCACTATCAGGAGAAGTGCCTTTATTGTCTGCTGATGTGGACCTGGCAGCAGAACTAGACGGTTCCGTTGTTGAGCTGTCAATCTTTTCAGATTCATCGATGACCATACGATCCGAATGAGAGGAATCCACGGAAAGGTTTGAACTCTCGTCCACATCCTTCCCTCGGATAATTTCTGAGGAGGAACAGGGCTGCAAGTCACCGTTATCACAAGCTCTATCTGCTGAAGAACTCTCAGCCTCGTGAAGAATTTTATGGGCTGTGGTGAGTTCCTCGTGCTCTGTCTGGACATCCTCCTGGTCAGTGGTTTGAGACGTGACACGGCTGTCTTCCTCAGTACTCCCAGAAGCTTCCTCGGAACTATCAACAAAACCTAGTGGTGTGACTTTCTGACCACTTCCAGTCGGCCGCACATCGGAGCCATCAAGAACATTACGTCGAGGGCTTCTCGTGGTGCTGGAGAGAGCCATGTAACTACTGGGGGGTTTCTTGATCGGCTCATCATCAGGGCTATCAGGAAAATCATATTCTGACCGAGGTCCTTTTTTCTTGGAACTTGATGGTTTAGTCTTACACACTTCAGAAGCTGTGGAGACTGAAGGACGGACATGAGAGGTCACTGCCACAGATTTTTTCTGGGAAATAAGGCGTTTTTTGACAGGTGCTGCTAAATTACTTGACGAAGACACAGGGGCTTGATATGTGTTTGGGGAAACACTTCTACTCAAAGCATGAGAGGACTCTGCAGGTACGCAGGAAACAGAAGGGGTCAGAAGTGAAGGTCCACTCTGTGAAGGATTACCCATCCAATTAGTGGGTTCATCCTCCTGGAGTACACTGTCCCCGAAGGAACTAGAGGAAGGTAGCCCTTCAGATGCTGTGACTGAATTAGATTTTGGCTGTAGCACAGATGCAGTAGAACTCAATTCAGGTTTGGATTGAACAGCTGTGGTTTTTGATGGTGCCTCAGCAGACCCTAACGTATTGGTAGACTCTACGTTTGGTTTACTGACTTCGATTTCTATAGCTGTTCTAGATGCAGGACGATCCACATGCTGTTTGATAACACTCCAGTCGCTGGCTTGTCTGGACACCGGTTTATCTGCTATAGCTACCTGATGCCCTTGAGACTCCTGGAGGTTGCTGGTGTCTTTGTATACTGGTAACCGTGGTGAACATCTGGCGTCTTGTGTGGCAGACCTCTCTGGCACGGCTTCAGCTTTATTGGCATCTTGGCTTGTCGCTATTTGATTTGTCGCGGATTCTAGCTCCGCGTGAGCGACATTCGGCGATTCTCTCCTCTCGCTGACCTTGCTGGGAATGACGTCGCTGTGGGTCCTTGCTGGTTCTCCAGGCCACGGTTCGCGGGTCAAGCTTTCTGTGATTGTATTGTGAAGGAGATCGAGTGTTGTGAGAGTTTTTACCTGTGGGCCTCTCTCATGTTCAGCGCTGGAGAGATTTGCTGTTGGGTTGAGTTGTTCAGTGAAGCTGCTGCTATCCGCCGGGGCTCCTTGGCAAGCACAAAGAAAACCCAAGTTAATAGACATCATAAAGCTATCCAGGATACATTTAATTCAACCTATTCAACTTTGGTTGCATGGTGTTAAATGTTCTACCTTAGAGTAATTCACTTCTACGGCCAATTAATTTTGCCGGTATTTGGATTGATTGTTTGCATGCCATACTTAAGGTTATTTCACTCATATGATGACATGTTGGTTATTGTAGGAATAACCACCTCTGCTGTCTCCAGTTAACATCCCTTTCTACCTTCTGAATCTAAAAAATATAGAGATAATCCCAGATTTCACACAATTCAATTGTTATTAAAATGCATGCTTTGAGCCTACTTTCAGTCATTTAGAACATATCCCAATTTGATTAATTTTGCTAACAGATATAAAATCCTTTCACCAATTAAGTTATAGATTTGTTAGAACAGAAATTAACTAGTGTCGTCAGTAGCATTGGGCCGACATTTGTTGACAGAGCAAATTCCACAAGATTGCTAAAAATTAATTTGATTAGAATGGTGTTTTAGGACTCCTATTTTATGACAGTGTCTCAAAAAGCCATTACTGAATATTCACCGATGAAGACCAACTCCATGTGGCTAGACTAAGATAGGTCAGTATGCCTGGTGGTACATGTTGGTATGTCAGAAAGAAAAATATCCCACAACCATAGTATTAGCCAGAAATTAAGAGGAGGGTGATTCAAATCAACATTTTTACAGAAACATTTTACAGTTCACCAGTCTTTCCCATGTTAAATTTGACTGAAACGGGTCTCAAATGGCTTCTCGAGTGTCTCCGAGACACTCTCTGGCTAACACTATGGCCACGAGATTTTGGTTGTGTCGAACACAGTGTATTAATGCCATAGCTGGAGGAGAGGCCTAGAAAGAGGGTAGAGGTGAGTATACCTGGCTGTGAACGGGTTGATAAGAGGTTGGTGATTTGCTGGTGCGAGGCAGCCAGGCTGGATTGATGTCCCGATACAATCCTGGCCCGTGGTGAGCGTGGGCATGAGACCTTGAGGGCGGCCCAATTCTCCGGGTTAGTGAAGTTACACCCTGCCAACAGTATAAAGAAAAACATCCACCACATTGAAACAAATCTACAAACACATACATGCAACACCACCTGGGAAAAATTATGCTCCTCAAGTTGATCAAACCGACAAATAATTCTAAATTCATTATAATCTACTGTTCCATGGATTACAAATTTGAAAATTCATAATGTGTGATATTTGTATCAAATTTTGATCTTGGTTGTACAAATATTTTTCATGGAAATGTACACAGTAGGTTGGACTGGAATTTCGTGTGGATGTGCTGGTAGGAAAATTGTTCAACTTCGTACCCAAGGGTACTTCAATCATTCAATCAGAGGCCAGAAAACTTCCTGAAAACCAAAGAAGTTCCAATTGAAAAATATTTAATCCTAATTCACATCGATTTGTTTGTTTGTTCGATTGGAGTTTAACGTTGTACTCAAGGGTATTTCCCTTATATGATGACGGATTGTCCACTTTACACTGTTCCTTGCCTAATGATGGTGGAAAACTTTGTTAAAAACCACCCTGGCAATTGCTGGACCCAAATGGTGTGACTCACTCATATACCCGATGGTTGACAGACGGACTCGATCCCTTGAACGGTACATCGAAGTAAGATTAGTAGGCACATTCCTTAACCACTAAGCCACAGCTGCGGGACCAAGCTAATGTACTGAGAATTTGTCTACTTTACATTTTACTATTCTTCTGTTAATAAGCAGATATTACTGAAGATCCAATGGTGAGAATTGAACAGTTGAAATCAAAATGGAAGCATGTGCTACATTAACCATAATAATAATGTGAAATAAAGTAACCATGCAGATCAACAACACATAACAAACATATGTTAAACAAACTCTGATGGACATCTAACTCAACTGTTGCAATGTTATTTGCATAGACACTCTGCATATAAATCACAGTATCTTCCATTTCAACACTGGTAACTGTCCGTTTTGATCCTTCACTCGAATTACGGATATGTTTTTTTCAACTTGTTTAACAAAATCTGGTAGGAATAAAAAACCCTGAATGCTTGTTCCATTCCGTAGAAATCAATTTGGTGAAGAACTTCAATTTATTAGGTATAATTTAGATCCGCTGAAGTTTGGCTTCTTGTTATATTGTTTGTTTAAATGTCTATTTGCTCCTGATTCTGACAAGTTTTGATAATCTGATCAAGTTTGTATTTACGGCAATTTAGCTTTATTTTTCTTAAATGCCCATTTATGTATTTAAAAAATCAGCGGCAAATGCTAACGTTAGGTGATCTAACAAAATTTCAGAGGACCGATTTTGAAGCTATGCTGGAAAAGATTACAGCACAGACCTGAAAATGTGTGTTCCGATGTATATGAGTTCAAATGTATGTGTGTTCAAATGTGTATTAAGATGTACGTGTGTTTTCTGTTCATGTGTCTGTAGGTTCTCAAACGATGTATTATTGAGACATCTATTAATTCGCCAATACACAATAAATTTTAAATCACAGAGTTTGATTAACATGTACACAAACACAATCACCATTACGACAACACCGAGACAGTACAGGATGCCAGTGGGTGGAGTCTGGTTTCCATGCCAACCCAGTTCCGCCCACCACTCTGCTCCACCAATCCTGTACATGTACATACATACATGGGTGTCCCACTGGTGCCTTCCTCTAGACACCCCAGGCAGCTTAACTCTACAATCCTCACAATCTCATTCAACTAACCGATGGTACTAACACTACAATACCCTTGCTGTTTGGCTCGTGTTGAGACAGTAATCTTTTTAGACAATAAAAATACTGATCTGATCTAAACTCATACCAGCATCTCTGACTCATTAGTACCACAGAGTTGTGTCCGAGAAAGGTAAGAACCATCATTGCTGTAAGTCAAACTTGCCCATTGCAGCTTTCCAAGTCAGTTTAAAATAGTGAACATGACAGATTATTGTAGAGTTAGTCTGCCTGAAGCATTCATGTTAGAAAGATTAAGAAGTGAATTTTCATGAGGAGAACCAATCAGAGTAGATTTCTAGGGAGCACCGAGTACCACAAAAACTGCAGGTACATGTACCTGAAGGCGAAATCGGTTCAACATTCAGCGTGCCTACGTGAGACGGGTCCTGTGTACCCCAAGTAAGGTCTGCTGAGCTCGGGGTAATCTCATGGCTGCTCATTTTCTCTCGGTTGACGCCGATGGGTTGGCCACTCTCTGTAACCATGGGTGACATCACAGGCAACTGATGGTCTGTGTCCTAAACAAACACAACAACCCACAGCAATCACACTCACATCAACTCATTTGTTAACCAAAACATTACAAATCTGTACTATTTAAAGGTATCACTTAGCCAGATGAAAAGTATGGTGTCCAACATGGTCATTTTGCTTCACTTTCAATAACTGGGTGTCCAATTTTGACAGTTTTCTTATCTCCTGCAAGTAAAAATTTCTTAAAACAGGGTGTCCAATGGGGCAATTGTTCACTTCAGAATGTCCATTTGGACGGGTATCTGCCGAAGCCCTTGCTGCTCATCACCTCCTTTTACCTTACAAATATCAGGGTATTCAGTGTGTTATGACCCAGATATAAGATAGACATGGATACAGGAGGAGTTAAGATTTAAGTTTATTTTAAAACCATTGTCATGATGGTGTATTTCCTTGCACAAATTCTTCAAAAAGGTTTTCAATTGAAAATGACTTACATCTTTAAATCTAGATTTGTATGTTAATGCTTTATCTTTTTATCAAGACATGATATACAGCGAAAAGGGGGGATAACAATTTGTAATGTATTTCGTTTATTTTTTTCAGGATAAATTTTGAGTGTAAATGTATAGAAAATGATTGTTGTATGATTGAGATTAAAGTCCAAATATCAAAGATGTTTGATGTTTCTAAACAGAGAAGGGTAAATAGTTTAAAATCTGGGGATCCAAAAATTCAGAAAGTCAAACCCCTGAATGATAGAACACCAGGAAAAGGACAATAATCTTACCTGTAGAAGAGCTCGTTTCAGTTTCCAGTTATTATAGGATGGTACAACTGGTTTGGACTGGGCTCCAGTTGATTGGCTGCGGGGTCGAGAGGAGTCGGCTGCCTCTTGAGAATGTGAGACGGGAGGCGAGGTACTGTGACTCTGTGATGGGCACTCCGGTACGGTCAGGTGAGCGATGTTCCCAGCCATACCTGTGCTGCTACCAGCTGAAATCAACAGAACAGGTACATGCTGTTTGAATATGGATGAGAATACAA
The DNA here is from genome assembly GCA_034783855.1 of Mopalia kennerleyi. NCBI lineage: Eukaryota > Metazoa > Mollusca > Polyplacophora > Chitonida > Mopaliidae > Mopalia > Mopalia kennerleyi. The sequence goes on along the minus strand of JAVFBX010052809.1, from coordinate 7,044 downwards.
GAAACAAAGTCTATCTGATTAGAGTTCAACATCATACTCAAGGGAATTTAACTAATACTATGAGGAATTGTCTGCTTCTCACGCAGTCTCAATTAAACCAAGAGGAAACGTCACAAGACCACCCTGTGATTGCTAAAGTTACTTAATGTGACTTCCTTATATACCTGGGGTCAACAAGAGGACTTGAACTTTCAAATGCTACATCAAAAGAGGATCAGCTGTAGGACACATTTACCCCTGAACCCAGGCAGGAATGTTATGAAAATAATTTCTTGAAATAAACTATGACTACCTTATAACTTCTTGCAGTTGGGACACTCTAATTTCGGGACAGTTCACAGAAATAACATGTGGTAAAGCCTATTTCTCTGTCACAGCTGTTAGAAGTTATAGGTATTTAGAACAAAAGCATGGAATTTATGTATTATCTGATGTATCAATTCCATATAATTAATTTTCTTTTCTTTTTCTGTCTTTTTTAAGGTTGTATCTGTGTGACTTACCTTTTCCACTAGCCTGTCCTTTTGGCCCAACTACACCCAGCTGGCTCAGAATTGAACCTTTCGATCCAGTTTTTTTCTTACTGTAGTCTTCAGTGATGATGGCATCAATGTGTTCTCCCAGGGTGATGGTGCGGGGGTTAATGCTGGCCTGAGAGGACACACTGCTGGTGTCAGAAGCGGGAGAGCCCCCATCCATTATACCATCCTTAATGACTGAGGAAGATGAAACTGCTTGAGCTCCCATACACCCAGTCATCAAGCCGGCGTCGGGTTCAACTTTAATAACAGTTCCAGGTTTACTCTCCTCTTCATACTTTGAACAGATGACTTTCCGACCTCTATGCATTGAACGTTCATCTGAGCTGCTGTTAACCGAGTAAGCAGTATTAAGGTTGGCTGAAGAAGTTGGTGTTGACGAAGTGACTGAGAACAATCGGGAAGGGATATGTTCTGAATGAGTCTCCGCCTCTTTCTCATTGGATTTATTAATCTGGTTATGGATAATCACATCAATGAGTGCTGCAGCAGTGACCGTTGAGTCATATGTTATAGCTTGGGCACCGGGGGGATCTTTTTCAAATGCTGACGAGAGTATGGCGGCTCCTCCCTGACTTTGGCGATCACTTGTCTGTTCAGATGGAGTAAACTGTCGAACAAAGTCACGGTCTGTTCTAAAAGCGCCATCAGGAGTTTTTGATTTGGGTCTATCTGGATACTGACCCTCAGAAGTTCTTGGTGAGTGTTGCATGGCGGATAGTCTTTCCTGGTCAAGAAACCGGTTGCTGCTTCCTCGAGCTTTACTATCCACATGAACAGAATAACGAGGGTCAAAGGCTGGGTTAAGTTGTCTTTCTTGGTACTGCTGCTCTGGGTTGCTGGCACCTCTATTTCTAAAGTTTGGGTTAGCATAAGATTCATTCAACCGTCTCTGCTCCATTTCAATCCGGGCTCGTTCCTGTTCAGCATGGTGCTTAGCTTGCTCTTGTTCCCGTTTAGAGCGTTCATTTTGCCAATGTTGGCGATGATCTTTCTCTGATTGAGCATACCGAGGGATAGGTGAAATTCTAGCTCTGCGCTGCAGGTCTCCAGGTACAGCTAGTGAATCTGCGCTAACAGCAGCATCTACCAATACATCTAAAGATTCTTTACCTGCTGTATTTCCTTGCATGCTAGTGCTGTCTGGAATTGGGGATAGATGATCAGGTTTATGATGAGGGTCACCCTTTGGGCTCGGACGACCTGTTCCCAGTGTTATACTTGGGCGTCCAGCAGGGGTGGGATAATGACCTTGAGTTTGATCAACCCCCATGGGATTTGACATGGCAGGACTTTGTCGAGGGCTAAGCTGAGACTGGTTAGCTGGCCACATGTTCGGTGGCTGTAGATTAGGTTTTTCTTCCCGAGGAGACAGAGCACTGTTTGGTGGATGAGGAGATCGTTGAACTCCTCTTTCTGAACCAGGGCCAACAACTTGAGAGGGATGTTGTACATACATGAGTCCGCCTTGGGGTCCTGGTACCCCATAATGAACCATCCCAGCAGGAGGCATCCGAGGATCCACCATGACCTGGTAGCCTCGAGGGGGCATCTCTCTCCCACGAGGAGAAGAACGACCCTCTTTCTCAGGAGCACCCTGCCTGCTCCTGTGACGATCAGCTTGATGCATTTGTTGTGCAGTAAGAAAGTCGTTTATTATAGTAGCTCGGGTACTACTGTAGCCCACTTGCTCCGAGTAAGGATATGACATTTGAGCATAATAATGTCCAGGTGCATTAGCTTTATAGCCCTGTTCATAAGGGACTTGATGTGGCATCGCTGGTCTGACTCCTGGGGCTCCTTCAAATCTTCCCATGCCTGGCTGTTCATATAATCGTGAGTCTTGACTTTGTGGACCACTACGACCCAAACTCGGGGCACCTTCTCTGGATACTGGTGTTCCTCGAGTGATTGAACCTCCTTCCATACGATTCTGAGGAGGGGTAGCCTGTCTGTGGCTCGGAACCTGACCCCCAGGAGATGAGGAGGGGATATTTACAGGAGTGCCCTGTGTAATGGAGCCAGATTGTGGATGATGGCCACTGACAGGAGGGGATTTGGGTAGTTTGAGGGGTGGCCGAGCATTAATCAACGGTGGTGGAGGTGGTATCTGCCTGGGGGATGGTCTACCTGATGAATGACTATCTACTGGAATCTGTTGAGTATAGGGTGAGCCACTGGGTGTTGGACGACCCCGGTAGTCTGAGTGACCCAGGGACGGAGATTTGTCACGAGAGTCCCCACCCTGGCCAGGTCGCCCTAATTTAACGCTGCCTGTTTGGTGATGTGTATCTCCTGACCCATGTACAGCCCCAGCGTGACTGTGATGGGAGTGGGCAGGTGGTGGCAGTACCATCCCCTTACGAGGGTCGTCAGTCTGTTGATAAACTTTCTGCTGCCCATGAGGGTCGAAGTCTCTCGGATCTCCTTTGTAACCATGGATGTTCCGGTCTATTGGTCTCTGGGACAGATCTTGGACTTTGTACTCCCTTGTTATTCCAGGGTCTCGATCCATTGGTCGTACAGCCATATACATGGGCTGTCCATCACGTTTTTCAACTCGGCGTAGATCTTGTGGGATATGTGGTGTTGCTCTATGCATTGCCTGTTGCTCTCCTGGAAAATAAATTCATATCTTTAACATTTAGCTAACTCAGGGCTTAATGATCTATGGCCATACAGGTTTGATTTGACTTGATCAATTGGTGTTTAACACCATGCTGAAGCGTATTTCTCTTATATGGGAGTGGTGTATTCCAACAATTATTGATACTAGCACAACCAAAATGTAAAGTGTTTTCATAATGTTGTCAAACAAGTCCTTCATTGAGGGGACTCTAGAACTTTTGCCTCACAATGTCAAAGTCCACACTGTCCTCCAATATGTGTTTGATGCAGTACACACAGCCTAAAATTTTAAATATTGGTTTTGATTTATATTATCGAGAAGGTGCTTTTTGTGAGGTAATACATTCCTATCAGAAAATTCAAAGCAGTCATAAATCTCACTTTGGTTTAATCTTAATTTCATCAAAAAGGAATGTTTGTGTGATACGTCTGTAGCCTATACGTGATATTGTTAGAACCACCGGATACTTTCAAGACATTTCATGTGAGTAAAAACTTAAACCAATTGCAGGATGTATGTTATTAAGATTTTCCTGGACTTTTCAGTCCCACTTATACGAGGACATACCCTCGCCAAAGTAAAAACCATTCTGCAATATTAAAACTGTCTTATATACTACAGATCAAAAGGTGGTATTGAATGTGTGTTACTTTGAATGAGGTTCAGAAATCTCAACCGCACAAGAGACAGCCACAGTCGAAGATGAAAACAGTGTGGAACCTGCATTACATTGAATTAGGTTCAGAACTTCAATAAGGGGTAATTAACTGAGCACTGGTTGAAGATGAAAACAGCCAGCACACATAAACTTACTATTCGGTTTAGCTCTCAGTTCTTCGTCTATATAGTTGCTTATGAGGTCTTTTACACAGGCAGACTTAGGCTGATGCTTCTGTTCTTTGTGTGGTGGCTCGGGGTAAGGGCTTCGAGGCCTTGGGTCACCCATAAACAGATATGGATGACCTCCTTTGAAAGCATAGTCCGGAGGAAAGGGTGAGTTGGTTCCTTGGATAGGGTGCATGTCTGCTGGGGTCTGTGGATGGCTAATGACTTGAGATGAGGTATGTGGGGGCAGTGGATGAGGGTTTGCGGACCCGGGTGTTCGACGCTCCACACTACCTGGACGTAGACCCTGGACAACGTTGACCTCCTGACTAGATCCGTTGAAATACGGTAACATGGTCGGTTGTGTTTTTGCTTGAACTGGCATTATAGCTTGCCCTTGAGAGATGTGGGCGGAGGCAGAGTGTGGATGGGGAGGCTGTGGGATGTCATGTGGATGCGGCCCCTCGTCAGCACTCATGGTGGCACTGCTGTCATTATCAGGGATGCTGCGGAGACTACCCTGAGAGGCACTTAGAGGTTTGTTTGACGTGAGGTTTTGCTGAGGTCCAACAATGGCTGTCATGCCACTATCCACAACTTCTCTACTCTCAGCAGGTAATTCTATCTTAACCGTTGTTTTAATATCTTGATCTGGAACAAATAAACTCAGGCATTTAATTTCTTACTTAGTAATCAAGGACTTGATGTTTTACTCTACCAGCACATATCTTGAAAATGGAATCAGATTTTTCCTAAAGCTTGATTGCCAAAATGTACAGGTTATTTTTTTTATTATTTGGTTAGCTAAGGCGTTTCATAAAAGTATTTATTAATCAATGACTTGCTACAACTTCTGTTTAATGGAAAATTTAATCATAAAAACCCATTTGAACCTATTGCCTCACAAGTAACTGATCATTAGACTGGAACCAAATTTACATTATTCTGGACAAATCAAGCCTTGGTACACAAACCAAATTGCTTTCCATTTCAATTAGTATACTCACTGAGGTTCTGAATTCAGACAGACATGTGTAAATGACATACCCTCATTAGCTGGAAGTTGACTGGCCGGACTAGGAGCGCTAGCCGTATCGGAGTCATCGTCTCCATTGTCTTCATCACTAGATGACACATCTTCTTCTGATGGAGCCGTAACAGTTGACGCAATACTCTCTGATATCGACACTGTCCTGGAGCTCTCATCAACCTGAAAACAGGATCAGGCAATTCTTCACTTTACAGATCACTTTGAATTTGTTTGTTTGTTGGTTTGGTTGGGGTTCAATGTCGTACGAGTGTATTTCACTTATATGACAAAGGACTGTCCCATTCACACTGTTCCTTCCCTAAATACGGTGGATAACTGGGAAGAGACCATGTGAAAACCACCTCTGTGATTGGGGGAGCCAAATCTCACTTCTACACCTGATGGTGACAGATGGACTCGAACCAGTTCACTCCGAGAGATTATGCATTAATGTTTGTCTATGGTTAGAAGGAATCACACTGTGTGATCGAATACAATTCAAGCATATTACATCAGCTACATGGGGTATGTGAAAGGATAGTACCACAGAAGATATTAGGTTGTACTTAAGCCACAATGTAGTCAAAATAATATTTATATTTTCAAAATGTCAGAAATAAATCTGAATAAGATGTCTGACGGACAAGTTTTTAGGTTAGTTTCATACATCAATTTATTTATGTATAGATTTTAGTGAAATTTTACATGCACGTTTAGTATGAAATTGCCTTGGAACAAGTTAAAATTTTATGGTCAATCCTTGTAAGGGCTCCTTATTACAGGCAGTAAATGCCCAGTCTCATAGTAGTAATTGAAGTTACCACTTGAGGGGATTCCCCTTACATGCAGTATTTTGATTGGTAGATAAAGGGGTACCAAACAGTTGACCAATCATAACTTTGCAAATAAGGCGAATCCCCTCTCAGCGTTACTACAAATCGCACCATGAGAATGCGCCTAAAGGAAAAAATGTTGCTCTGCAACAAATTAGTGTCAGGTATAATGGTTTGTTTGTTTGGGGTTTAACGTCTTACTCAAGGGTATTTCATTTATATGACGACGTGCCAGCCCAATGGGTGGAAGAAACCACCCTCGACATCACTGGCAACAAACAAAGACAGAACAGGATAAATACAGGACTATAACAGCACACAATAGAGACACCACAAACATATCAGCTTCCTGTTCCCCTTTAGCTCTGAGAGCACCAGGGCAACGCCCGCCACGTATAAAGGAGTGTTAAAAAGTAACACGACAGTACCACTGGCACCTGTACACAATTCTTGTGGATTTACCTTCGATTTTTTATAGTCTTGAACAATGGCTTCCAAGTTGAACTTTCGTTTGTAATTGAAGTAAAAGTTTTTACACTGCGCCTCTGTCTTTGTGCCAACTAGATTAGATATCGCCGTCCAATCACGACCAAAGTCCCGCAATCCTGGAGTACAAGAAAGCATTAGATTAAACCTATTCATTAAATAAATTATGATAATTAAAATGGGACTGTCAAACAAATGAAAATGAAGAGAGTCTAAAATAGATGTTCACAGTGTTTAATAATTCAAATCAGCAAAAATTTATTTTTTTGGAGAAATTTTTATTTTCTACTTGCAAACTATGGAATTCATTTAATTTGCATGTTACCTTGTTTAGCAATCTCCATTTCATCCTCAGTCCATCTGGATGTCTCTACCACTTCTATAACAAACAGAAACATTGTATAAGACTGTTTGTTTGTTTGATTGGAGTTTTACGTCGTACTGAAGGGTATTTCACTTATATGACGATGTGCCAGCCGAATGGGTGAAGGAAACCTTCCTCGACACCACTGGCAACAAACAAAGACAAGATGGGACAAATACAGGACAATAACAGGGCACAACATGGACAACACAAACAGATCTGCTTCCTGTTCCCCTCTAGCTCTGAGAGCACCAGGGCTACATGATTTTGTTTGTTTGTTTGATTGGTGTTTAACGTCGTACTCAAGGGTATTTCACTTATATGACGACGGAGACAAA
>JAVFBX010052698.1:0-17260 GCA_034783855.1 Mopalia kennerleyi | reverse complement strand
TTGGCCAATTGGTCTAGTCGGAGTATATTTTTAACGCTGTTTCCGTGAAACAAAAGCATTTTCGCGGATAACGACTCTCCGAAAAACGACAAGCTGTAAGGAAAAAGGGTGCCAGCTGTATCGTCAGATTAGCCTACGCTATATAATGACGGTACCTGGATCTAATGAAAAGATAGGATTGGATTAGGCCTAGATGCGAATACGTATCTTATTGTCCACCACTACTATTGTAGGAGGGGGGTGTAGAAATGCTACTCGGTGTCCGTCCGTCACAAATGCTAAGCAGCTTGTGAACACGCTAGCTTGAAAATAAATTCACCGATTATCTTCAAAGCTTCTTCCAATTAAGACGACGGATGGTATTGCAAATCACCAAATTCCGTTTAACAAATTGCCATTATTACATAATTTTTGCATATTCATACCTGTATGTGTTGTGAACACGATAAGTAGAGAATAAATTCACCGATTAACTTCAAACTTGGTATGTAGCTTCCTCCTGTTAAGAGGATGGATGGTATTGCATTTCACCAAATTCCGTAAAACAAATTGGCTGAATATTTTAGAATATTCCTGCCTGTATGTGTTGTGAACACAATAATTAGAAAATATTTTCACAGATTAATTTTAAACTTGGTATGTAGCTTCCTTGTGTCAAGACAATAGATGGGATTGCAATTCACCAAATTCCGTAAAACAAAATGGCTTTCGTTACATAATTTTGGAATATTCATGCCTGTGTGTGGTGTGAGCACAATAAGTAGGGAATAAATTCATGGATTAACTTAAAACTTGGTATGTAGCTTCCTCCTGTTAAGACAATGGATGGGATTGCATTTTACTGAATTACGTAAAACAAAATGGCTGTTATTAGGCCCTACATAATTTTAGAATATCCATGCCTGTATGTGTTGTGAACACAATTGGTAGAGAATGAATTCATGGATTAACTTAAAACTTTGAAGATAGCTTCCTGCTTTCGAGACAATGGATGGGATTAAATTTCACTTTCAAGTTTCGTAAAACAACATTACCGCTAATGCATTATGTTACAATATTCATATCTGAATATGTTGTGAACACTATAACAAATTCAGATTAACTCGAAACTTGAAATATGGTCTCCTCCTATTAAGACAACATATGGGAATTTAATCAAATTCCGTAAAACAAAATGGCCGCCATTGCATAATTTTACACTCATCATATCTGTATATGTCTGAATACAATAACTCTTTTAATAAATTCACGGATAACTTGAAACTTGAAATATAGCCTCTTTCTAGTAAGACAACAGATGGGATTAAATTTCATCAAATTCTCTATAAAACAAAATGGCCCACATTGCATGATTTTACAATATTCACTGTTATGTTTTGTGAACATGATAGCTAGAGAACAAATTCACTGATTAACTTGGAATTGAGGTTTCTTTGGTGACCGATGGGATTGCATTTAATTTAATTCCATGAACCAAAATGGCCATCACTTTAATTCAGATATAAACTTCAAACTTTGCTATTTCTGTTTATACCATAGATGTGGTTGTGTTTCACTAGGTTTACAAAAAATATAGCTGACATTGCATAGTGCACCAAAAAGGTGATAAACACCATAACGCTTACATTTTGGCTCTTTAACAAAAAAAGTTATTAAACTAAAGTAGGAAAAGGTGATTAGACAGCGACCAGAAGTTAGCAGCGGATTCGTTATTCGTGATTGGTTATTCGAATCACGACAAAAAAAACGGATTCGTTATTCGAATCACGACAAAAAAACGGGATTCGTTATTCGAATCACGAATCACGACAAATCAACAGGATTCGTTATTCAACTCATAAAGGTTGATGGTGCTTTGCAAATATCTCTGCCGGGAAAGAATGTCTTCCCAAGCCCTGGTGGTATAGACAACAACAGCCACTAACCCACAAAAAACGAGATTTGTCATTGGTCTCACGAAGATTGATGATGTGTCTCAAATATATTTACCTCTCACTCATATGTCGGATGGTGACAGACCGATAAGAACCCGTGAGCTGTACATCACATCGAAGTAAGATTGATAGGCCGACATGCTAACCACTAAACCATGGCCGCGGCGAGCTGTAAAAAATATCAGCCAAAATAATGCGTTCACGCTTTGTATAATAGATTTGTTGATGGTTATTCTGTCTACCATCCCGGAGGCGGATTACAGATAGTTAACGAAGACAACGAGGTTGTGTTTGTGAGAGTGAGGTCAAAGCTGTAATTAAACAAAAAAGGAAATGATTACAATACATTCAATAAATGGGAGGTAACTCTTCTCAGGGACATGGGAGACAACTCTGGAAGAAACGTTGGAACTGAGAGTAGTCTCCCCTGATAAGATAATAAACATTAAGCTGATACGTGATGACAACTTGAAGGTAACGTTAATAGGACGATTACTTCCAAAATATTAGATGGTTTGAGAGTCATACTTATTTAATTAGATAAACAGTATAAACGTCCAACAAAAACCCATTAATAAAGACAGATTCATATAGAAGCTCAGAATCGCCAGGCTTTGAGTGATATATATCTTGTTAACACTGAGTGTTGTTGTTGTAAAATTTGAATATGTCCAAAGGCTCGATAAAGTATCGGTTCGAGTGCAACGAGATTTAAAGTTCGCGCAAAGGTTATTAAGGTACGGTTAAACTAACAAAACTCACACTGTGGATAGCTTAGATCAGACGAACGTGGGTTGAAGTAATAAATTGTGAGATCGGAACCACATGGTTGACGAAGGCTGTCCAGGGGATGCCCGAAACCAGGCAGAGTGTCGTAAAATAAAATTGACGTCATGTCGTGAGACAGCACACTCCCCGTCTGATGTCATTGTTGACATCACAAAAAATAAACAGGTTTGCAAACTAAAATCCGAAAAATCACTACTCTCTAAGAAGAAAGATAATTTCAGAAATAGGTCTCAAGTATGCAACCGATTTGTCTCCTTTTGAAATCTGTACAACCACTTCCCATACCGTCTCCAGGAACAGTGTCAACGACAATGCCCACAGGCCACTCATTCCTGTGGATAGCCGCTTGTTTCAGCAAAACTCCTACTTGAATATTAAGGTGGGAAGTCTGCCACTTCCGCCTTGTTTGGAGTGTATGGAGGTAATCCCGTCGCCACTGTTTCCAGAATTGCTCGGCTAGTACTTGTTTTCAGTGCTTCCTATACATGTCCTGATTATTCAAGTGGTCGAACGTCTCTAGAGGAGTGTCTGTCTTGTTAGTTAGCAGAATGTTCGGGGTCAGTAAGAAAGGGCAGCTAGGGTCAGTGGAGACTGAGACAATGGGGCGGTTGTTTACTATTGCAACAACTTCTGCCATAAAGGTGGAAAGTACTTCATGGGTTAAGTGTTGTGATGTTGGTTTGGACATCATGGAATCTAATATTTTCCTGGTGACTCCTATCATCCGTTCCCACACGCCACCCATGTGAGATGAATGCGGTGGGTTGAATATCCATATTGTGCCGGTGTCGTAGAGATATTTTCCCGTAGGGCTATCTTCTACGTTTATGGCGTCTACTTTCAGGTCATCGGGACTTCCGGTTAAGCGCCAAACTGTTAAGACGTGTTCTTTACAGCTCTCGGAAATTAGGTTTTTTTTGTGTGCCTTTTTGGGCATGAGGATCTAGGTTTGTCTCATGATTAGGTGTATATATAGGTGCTTATTGTAAATATTTTCATGGTGTTTTTCTTGTTTGTCACATTTTGTGAATAGTTGATATTATTTACTGTAAATTTGTTCGTACGGTGTGCAACTTTGTTGTTGTTGTATCCATGTACTTTGTTACTCCTCTGTTGGGGAGTGTGTTGTTTGATAAGTTATATACATATAATTGAGAAAAAAAAAGTGTTAGTTGTAGAATATTATTGTTAGGAGATAATTTATCAAATCCTGTAAATTGCACAGTGTGACTCTGCACTCTATGTTCAAGGGCTTCTTCGTCTTATCCCAACTCTGAGTCGCCCCAGAGAACCCCTCCCCTCTGTTTGTCTACCCATGTCTTGTGCACCTAGTTAGTACGGGTACCTAGCTAGGCTAGGAGCTAATATTGTTTTGTAGTTGATTATCACAAAAGACTTAAAGTATGGACGACGACGAGGACGGTGCGGATGGTATGGAATTCGAGATACCACACTCTGTGCGTGGTAAACGGGGAAGGGAAAGGTCTGAGAGTTCAGAAAGAGATGTAGGAAAGAAGACAAGAGCTTTGGGTGTTTCAGATAATAAGGTAAAGTCGCTCGATGTAATAATGTCAGCTATAGGCGAAACTCCTATCGGTAGTTTGAATTCCATTAAATTTGGTGCTGCCCTCCACAAGTCGGTGGGTTTAGTAAAGTTAGTTAAAAAACTACCATCTAAAGATCTGCTCATAACATGTTCAAGCCAAGCTCAGGTTAAAAAACTAATGAACGTCTCGCATATTATGGGTAAACATGTTGTGTGTAGGGTAAATAATAAGAATGCTAGCAGGGGTATTATTTTTGGCGTCAGTGAAGAGATTAGCGAAGAGGAGGTATTGTCAGTATTGAAAAAAGAAAAGTGTTATAAAGTTCAGAGAGTGTATAAGTCCAGAGGTAGTGTGTTAACTGATCGTGTAATTTTACATTTTGATCGTGAAAATCTGCCAGCAGAGGTAACTCTCGGTTTTGAATTGTTTGAGGTTAGAGCTTATGTACCACCTGTGGCTCGCTGTTTTAAGTGTCAACGGCTAAATCACGTGGCCTCCCTTTGTAAAGGCCAGGTACGATGTCCCCGCTGTGGGGAGGGGCATGCTTTTGAAGATTGCCATAATAAAGACTCGCCTAAGTGTGCCAACTGTGGCGGCAGCCACAGTGCTGCTTACGGAGGGTGTCCTGTGCAGAAGGAGGCAAACAAGGCACAGGCTATCAAAGTATCAGAAAAGATATCGTTTGCTGAGGCTTTGAGAAGTGTTCGATCAAACAGTCGTGAGTCCTCACCATCACAATTTAATTATTCCCAAGATCCAGCCTTTATATTTCCTCAGAACGACGACCCCCCCTATTCCTTACAGGTAAGGCCTTCAGGTAAGCATGCTGACAGGCCTAAACCTATTATGAAGTCCATGGCTGTACAGACAGAGCCAGAGGTTGGCGTACAGACTGATACGTGTGCGCCGGCATCCTTATCTAGTGTAGTGGCTTTAATCACAGAGGTTTTGTTTCACTGTGTAAAAATAACGAAAAGAACGGAGGCCATTGATTTTATATGTGATAGTGCCAGACGACATTTAGGCGATGATATTGTAAATAATCATGACATTGAATCTTTAATTATGCACAGAAAACCACCGATAAACAATGGATTGTAATTTTTCTGTTAAATTAAACCTTGTAACCCTAATCTTACTTATGGCGTTTACCATCTACCATCAAAATATTCAATCTATTTATACACATGGACAGGAATTTAAACAGTATATATCTAAGTTTAAACAGTTACCTCATATCATTTGTTTGCAAGAAACTTTCCTAAAGCCTAAGTATAATTTTACATTCCCAGGGTATTCTGTGTTAAGACACGACCGATTGGAAGGAGCCAGGGGTGGTCTGGCAACCCTAATTAAGAATGGGATATCCTATACTGAGGTAAAGCTACCAAAACTTAACTCAATAGAATGTCAATGCTACCAATTTGTAAATAGTGACCAAAAACCAATAAACGTGATTAATCTGTACAATCCATGTAACAGGATTGACACTCAAGATTTGCAATTACTTGTCAATAATGTAAAGGGACCAGTCATTATTTGTGGAGATTTCAATGCCCATCACTCACTATGGGGAAGTGTTAGTAGCGATCATAACGGTAAAGTTGTGTGTGAGTTTTTGAACAATTATAATATGGTAGTGTTGAATGATGGCATGGGTACTCGGCTCGATATACGGTCTGGCAACTTGTCAGCTATTGACCTCACCATTTGCTCACGGGACATTTCCCTCTCATCCACTTGGACTGTTGACCACTCGTCTCCATGTGGCAGTGACCATTACCCAGTTATAGCCAACTTTGGTTTCTCTCCTCACAAGAGTGACATAAGATCCCCACCACGGTGGAACTTAAAGAAAGCCGATTGGGCTAAGTATGAAAGAGCATGTAATGTTTCCCTTGATAAACAGTTATACGATGCCGATGTAGATGTTTTTTGTCAAAATGTTGTTCAAGCCATAAATGATGCTGCTTTCTATTCAATACCACGTACTTCCAGTACCGTGAGTAATAAAGTACCTGTTCCATGGTGGACTGATGAGTGCTCTGTCGCCATTAAATTAAGGAAACAAGCTAAAAATAGAGCACAACGAACCCGTTTACATAGTGATATCCTTATTTATAAAAAGTATAAAGCGGAAGCGCAGAGGACAATTAAAAGAACACAGAAAGATAACTGGCGACAGTATTGCTCTACCATAAACAAAAATACGCCTCTTAAAAAGGTTTGGTCAAAGGTACGAGCTGTTAATGGCCAGCGGAAATGTAGTAATGTACCGACTATTACAGTCAATGACACCAAGTATGTAATCAATTCGGACAAATGTAATGTGCTAGCCGATAGTTTCGCTAAGGTTTCCAGCTCTAATAATTATACTTCGGAATTTCTTGTTAACAAGGGAAAAGTAGAAACTGCACATAGTTTCAATGATATTGCTCATGATGACTCCCCTATTAACACTGATTTCTCTGTTTGTGAGTTAAAGCAGGCACTGCAGGGAACGTCTGATTCCACGCCTGGCCAGGATGGGATTTCCTACTCCATGGTCAAACACATACCTGAGCAGGGCCTTAATGTAATTGTACAACTATACAATACAGTGTGGTCTCAGATGAGGCTGCCTAGCTGTTGGAAGAGGGCTATTGTCATACCAATTGTTAAACCAGGTAAAAACTCTTCCTCGCCGTCATCGTACAGGCCTATTGCCCTCACGTCAACATTATGTAAGGTCATGGAGAAAATGATTAATTTTAGGATTAACTGGTTTCTAATTAAGCATAATATTATCACCTCTTCACAAAGTGGATTTAGGAAAAATCGCTCTACAACTGATCATATTGTAACTTTTGAAAATTCAATACGAAATAGTTTAATGAACAAGGAATATATGCTAGCAGTATATCTTGACATTGAGAAAGCGTATGATATGATGTGGAGGAGGGGGTTGTTGGTCAAAATGAAGGATTTAGGTTTTGGAGGTAGACTGTTAGGATGGGTGAAATCATTTTTATCTGATCGATATATACAAGTTAGGATTGGCACAGATCTATCCAGACCTACACTTATTGAGAACGGTACTCCTCAGGGCAGCGTGGTTTCCCCCACTCTATTCAACATAGCCATAAACGATCTACCGTCAGCACTTAACCCTAAACTGAACTGCACGTTGTTTGCAGATGACCAGGCCATATGGTTCTCTTCTAATTGCTTAAATGTAGCAACCAAATATGTACAAGACGGTCTGAACGATATCATGAAATGGAGCGACCTTTGGGGCTTCAAATTTTCACAAGTTAAAACTGAAAGTGTTCTTTTCACTAGACGCAGGCCTAAGTTTTGGCCGTGTTTATTTCTGAATAGGTGTCTAGTCAGGATTTGTCCATCATTTCGCTACCTGGGTGTTGTATTGGATAAAAAATTAACTTGGTCCGAACATATTAATACAACAATATCCAAGTGTCAAAAAGCTTTGAATCTAATGCGTTCGGTCTCGGGAAAGAGGTGGGGAGCAGACAAAGTATCCTTGTTAATGATATACAGAGCTCTTATAAGATCTCGCCTGGACTATGGTTGTGAAGCTTATGACTCGGCCTGTAAGACACTTAAGTCAAAGTTAGACTCTGTGCAGTGTGCTGCCTTACGGGTGTGTACAGGTACGATGAGAACTACACCCCTCAATGTATTACAGATATTGTGCAATGAATGGCCCTTACACATACGGCGCCAATTTCGTACTCTTAAGTTTGCCATGAATCTTAAAACAAGTTTAAACAACTCCGCCAGCATGGCCATAAGTGTATCTGAACACCATGAGTTGCCAGATAGTACAGCAAAACAGCCCAAATCATTTAAGTGCCGAGCAGAAGAAATACTGGTGAAGTCGGGTGCTGCCGAAGTTCAAGTCCAGAGACAGTACATTAATCCATTTCCACCATGGCAGATTGAGACACCAGATATATCTACAGAGCTCAGCCTAAGGGTAACGAAAGTAGATCCACCATATATTATTAAGGCCTGCTCACAACATCTAATTAGCACCAAGTGGTCACAATGTCTCCATGTATTTACGGATGCCTCAAAATGTCCAGATACTGGCAAAGTTGGGGTGGCCTTCTGTTGTCCTGAATTAGGGTATAACAAGTGTGCTCGAGTATCCGATAATGTGTCAGTATTTAACGCCGAGCTGATGGCAATATTGTTAGCGATTAGATTTTTACTTGATTTTAAGCCTCGTATGTCTGTGATATTTAGTGATTCGCTGAGCTCTTTACACTCTATCAGGTTGTTTTTATGCAATCAAAACATTATTATTACTGAAATTTTACATCAGTTAACGGTATTGGCCTATTCTGGCACAAGTGTGTATTTTGAGTGGGTACCCAGTCATGTTGGAATTAATGGGAATGAAATGGCGGACTCATTGGCCAAGTCAGCACTTTCTTTCAAAAGTATAACTTTAAAAATGTCTCTTTCTGTTACAGAAATAATGCAAGCAGCAAAAGTTTTTTTTATAGAGCAATGGGAAAAGGAGTGGGTTGCTTCTTCTACAGGAAGGTTTTTCTATCAATTTTACCCAACTGTCCATAGCCCGCACGTATTTTTATCATGTAGAAAATCTGAAGTCATAATTTTTAAACTTCTATCTGGTCATTTTCCGGTCAAGTCTTATCTCCATCGTTTTAAAATTGTTGATAGTAATGTGTGTGACCATTGTAACATTATAGATAACATCCCTCATTTCCTGTTCAACTGTTCACTGTATAATTGTCAGCGCCAACGGTTTTATGCCGACCTGAAAACAGTAGGTATTTTATCTCCTTCACTGCAAACTGTTTTTAAGCCCCAGAAGTTCACAACGGAAGTTTTCAAGGCTGTGGCAAACTTTGTTTCTTCATGTCATAAATTGTAAATCTCATTTGTTATATATGCATCTTGAGTGTATGTCTTTGTCAACATCTATCCAAACCTTCCTGTCTATCTCTAACCCACCCACCGTTCTAATATCTGTTCTGATCTAAACAGACAATTGTTCATGTGTATTGTATACTATAAGCCACCTATATTCATGAGACACACCTAGTCATGGCGTACATCATTCTTTCGAATGGAAACGCCACTAAAACTAAACTATGTATGTATGTATGTATGTATGTACAATTTCACCTAATCACATCGGGTTATCCTAAATTTATTCCTCAAAGATGTGGAAGATATTTCAAGTGCAACAGCATAACGTTGAAAAACTGCCAATTTTAGGGTACATTTTTTGCTCTTATTTTTAAACCATTCAAGATAGAGCACTGAACTTTGTACTCAAGCATCAGAATTCATTGATAAATGTTTGAGTATCAAACTGTTATTTATATCATGAACAAAATGTCTAAAACAAATACCACATAACACTGGGAAAAACTTTGTTCCCTATATTTTGATTCACCAGTTTGTTTTGCGATGTGAAATGAAGCGAGTTCATATGTTATGCAGAAAAGAAACAAAGGGCTTTGACGCAGAACAATTCGATGTCAAATAATGGATCACTATGGTTATTTCTTTACCTGAAACATGCAGGCTCTTTCTAAGTAATACATCAGGTCAACTGCCGCTGCTACATTAACCCCACAGGCTAGTGCCCCGTGGTTCGGCATCATCAATGCATCACAATCTCCCAGGATTTCACCGAGTTTCCTCCCGTCTTTCACAGTTGTCAACAAACCAGTGTATTCTTGGAGATAAGCCACTTTGCCATACACCCTGGCAGAATTTTGGTGATAAAGTTTAATTGTGGGATCTTCCAGTATTCCTACAAAGTTATATCAGAAGGAAGATAAAGAAACAACAGTGGTGGTTAAAAGAACTCGCTTTTGTCATTACTTCTCCAAATCGAGCAACTCAAAATAGATTCCAAAAGGTAAGTCGCCACATGAATTGCAATCTGCCCAGCCACGATCCGCCGTCGGCTGATATGATTTCAATGGAAGTGCTTCAGTGCTTCAGCTATTTCTGCCGATGTCGGTTGAGAAATATATTGTTTCAGCTTGCTTGCTCTCTCAGTTGTTTAATAATTCTTTTTTTTATGTGGGTTTTTTTTTTGTCTTAATGGTGACAAACTCAAGATGGGTTTTTATGTTAAAGTTTCGGACTCTACGATTGAGTTTATAATAAATACTTGGTTGCTTAAAAGGTAAAAATTAACAGCGTTAACGTTTTTGGGAGAGGTATGGCAGTAATTTCAGATAGTCCAGCGAGCCCACGGCCAGCAGTTTAGCCTTAGAGTCGATGTTTATGCGAGCTACATACACCACTCATCTAAATAAACTGTTAAACCACCTCATCCTCAGGGCTAACCAATCAGACACGTCCCCGATCCTCTCAACCATGCAATCACCTACCTAGCCACTCATACATCTACATGATCAACCACGTTGGTCACTGATTCCTGAGACTATTCAATCAGCTCAACCTACCTCAGACCTAGACCAATCAGCCAAGTGTACCACTCACCCAACTACACACCCAGACCAATCAATGAAGTGTACCACTCAACCAATCACAGACCTAGACCAATCAGCCAAGTGCACCACTCACTCAACCACACACTTAGACCAATCAGCCTAGTGTACCACTCACCCAACCACACACCCAGACCAATAATGAAGTGTACCACTCAAGCAATCACAGACCTAGACCAATCAGCCTAGTGTACCACTCACCCAAACACACACCTACACCAATCAGCCAAGTGTACCACTCAACCAAACACGCACCAATCAATGAAGTGCACCACTCACTCAACCAACAACAGACCTAGACCAATCAATGAAGTGTGCCACTCACTCAATCACACACCTAGACCAATCAGCCTAGTGTACCACTCAATCAACCACGCACCTAGACCAATTAGTCAAGTGTATCACTCACCCAACCACACACTTAGACCAATAAGCCAAGTGTATCACTCACGCAGCCACACACCTAGACCAATCAGCCAACCACACACCTAGACCAATCAGCCAAGTGTATCACTCACCCAGCCACACACTTAGACCAATCAACCAAGTGTACCACTTAACCAACCACAGACCTAGACCAATCAATGAAGTGTACCACTCACTCAATCACACACCTAGACCAAACAGCCAAGTGTACCACTCAACCAACCACACACTTAGACCAATCAGCCAAGTGCACCACTTACTCAATCACACACCTAGACCAATCAGCCAAGTGTACCATCACCCAACCACACTACTAGACCAATCAGCCAAGTGCATCATTCAACCAAACACGCACCTAGACCAATCAGCCAAGTGTACCACTCAGCCAACCACACACCTAGACCAATTAGCCAAGTGTACCAATCACCCAACCACACACCTAGACCAATCAGCCAACCACACACCTAGATCAATCAGCCAAGTGTACCACTCACTCAACCACACATCTAGACCAATCAGCCAAGTGTATCACTCACCCAACCACACACTTAGACCAATCAACTAAGTGTACCACTCAACCAAACACGCACCTTGGCCAATCAGCCAAATGTACCACTCACTCAATCCCACACCAAGACCAATCAGTCAAATGTACCACTCAACCATCTAGACCATTGAATCATCTAGATGTTTAAACATAATGTACGATAAGGCTATATAATCTATTCAATCACTTAAACCAGACAATCATCTGCTCATACCAGATACTCAACAACGATTCCGCTTCGTTTAACCAACATAAACCATTCAACCACATACTCGATCACACGACTACCTATACCATTTATATCCACAGAACACATGCACTCACATCAATAAATGAGTTATCTAAACGACTTAACTGTACTGTTCGAGTACTGTTATGTTGATCTGGCTAAACCTTTCAGCCACCAATACTATTTAAGTATCATTGCCCATTTAGTTGCTGCCGTTTATACCAGGCCAGGTACCGACGCTTTTCGTTAAAACCGTCACCGAATTACCACTACCACTTGCGCATAGGTCGCTCCTTCATAAACGAAGACAATTTTGTGTAGTAATCTTCGGTAAATTACCGAAATTTGTGTAGTCGTAGGCAGGCAAATTGCAGCCGTATAAATACACCAGGAATATGCTATGATGCCAGCTGTAGATCAATGCAATTATTTTTGTAAAGATACTAAAAAATTTGTTTATTCTTAAATGATAAAAAAAATCATTTAAATCTTTTTAAAAAATCATTCAAAATCATTTAAACAGCGGGTTAAAGCTGCTGGATTCTTTTCGTGACTGAGGGTAATAAAAGAACCCCGCCTCGTGACGTCCTGGTAATAGAATGATGGCGCGGGTTTATCCCAAAGTTGCATTCTGCGTTGAAAACTAGATTATACTTGATGGTTACAAACTATGCATGACAATGTTGACGGTCATCAACTTGGGACATGGCTAATTGAAAAGAAGGGAATATGCAATTTTTGTCACTGTTCACACGTTGTTGTATAGCAGTCAAAATTGTCATATTAAAAACCATTTTTAAATATAAAATGCAATTCGACTGGTAACTTGTTTCATTCAGTATATCCGTGTTTGTAGTAATGCAATTAAGTGCATTTAATCCGCCAAACCGAAGAGAACAGACCCGATAAATAGTCCTGGCAGGGTCATAGTTCAGAGAGTATTTATAATAAACGCGATTTTATTATGCAGTGAGAAACTATTTTTACCATTTACCTATAAAATCTTGATATTTCACTGGTATATACATACTAACAGATATTAAATCACATTTGTTCTCTCGAAATATATCTGAACATCCCACTTGCTCTTGTGGACACCCAATAGAAGACCCAGAGCACTATATTAAGTTTTGTCCAAAGTATTCCACTGTCAGAAATAGAATTAATGAGATAACTGCAAACACCATTGAAGTTCTCCTACACGGAAATGATAATTTTCGTGCTGATGTTAACAGAAATATATTTTTGGCTGTTCAAAGATTCATAAAAGAAACTGAAAGATTCACCTAGCATGCCTTACAGCATATTCTGAATGTAACCTATCATATTTGTATGTATGTATGTATGTATGTATGTATGTATGTGTGTGTGTGTGTGTATGTTTTGAGGAGACGGAGAGATCTGGGTAACGGATCTTTTGCTCTACCAGCTTCTCTTTGTTTGTTCGAAGTATATACATATATATACATGTGCGTGTGTATATACGTATATGGCCATGTATGTATGTTTGTAATGTAATGTCTGTGTCATGTCAGTGTCCATGTCCATGTCCATGTCCATGTCCATGTCCATGTCGTGTCGTGCCGTGCCGTGCCGTGCCGTGCCGTGCCATGCCATGCCATGCCATGCCATGCCATGCCATGCCATGCCATGCCACGTAAAACACTTCTTCATTTATATTTGAATTGGAATAATACTGCAATGCAAAATATATGTACCAATGATTCATTTGTATTATGACAGCCAATCTTTTGCCAAAGTAACTGTAAATATCGGGAAATGCGTTGATATAGGCCAAGCCTGTTCGCAGATCCCATTTCTTTTTGCAAAGAATAAAATATTCTTTAAATCACCCAGAGCATTAATAATGTATATGGTTTTTGCAATTAAATTTTGATATCGCAATACTATTTATCAAATTTTCTCCCGAATTTAAATAATTTTACTCGACTTATAATAATATATTAATAATTATTATTTTGACCTGTTAAAACGTAACCACTATAAATGCAATATTTCAAAAAAAGAAATGTAATTTGCAATACTTCGAGAAATAATCATTTATCTAATCGGCAGGGGTAATTTTGTTGATATCTCTATCACTTGCATTAACTTATTTTCACGTATTCAAGTGAATTGTACACAACTATGGCATAAACAGTTTTTTATATTAATTAATTGATTGATTGATTGATTGATTGATTGGTGTTTTGCCCCATGCTTAAAAGGGTATTTAACTTATAGGATAGTGGTGTGTGACACATTAATTGACACTAGCACAACCAAGATGTGAAACGATTCTATAATGTTCGAAAGCTCATTTTCCTCCAGTGCTATAAAGTGATGACAGCATTGCTACTCTCCAAACAACTGACATTAGCCAGAGGGCTTATATATTAAATGAATAAAGAGAAAAAAATTGCGCGCCTCCACCGGGATTCGAACCCGGGACCTTTGGGTTACAGTCTCAATACTTTATAGCCTATGTATGTATAGAATAAAAATAAATGATGAAACTTTATTGTTAGCTTATTATATATAATTAATAAAACTCGTGTCTAAACTACACATTTTTTAATCGTCAATAATAATAAATAAAAAATAAAACGTCATATGTTTATTGTTTTGTCTTAAATTTAAGCCAAAATACAATGCTTTAAATTAATTAGCTAATTAATTAAGTTAATTAGCTAGACATAGAGCATATTTAGTTATAGTTTGTGGATTAATTCTTTGTCTTGTCCACTATTCGACTATTTTTAACTGGGCCTAGTGTCTTGTAATGTATGTGCGGGATATTATTATAAGCACGTCAATAAAAACGTAGGTTGGTGACACATTCACAATCTGATAGAAATCAAGAAATCAGTTTTAAAAATGGACTAATTCTAACATCGCATGTTATGCAGGTCGATAGTTTATTTTAGAGAAAATAAGATTGTTATTGCATTAATAAGGTCTCAGGTGATACGATATACCATTCATCAAAACAGATAATTACAGATGATCGTAACTTTGACACCTCCCCGACTGGTATCAACACAACGACAACCGTAAAGTGTTAGGTGGCGATTTTATCGACGTTAATAGAGTTGTCAATATTTTTTTAACGCAAGGTGCATGGGAATAAAATGTAAAAAAAATTGTTGACTATTGTCGAGATGTTGAGGGGAATAGTAATGAACTGTGAGTGATATCGACTCACCACGATGTTAGGATCGTCAGCAAAGAGAGATTTTGCAATAGAAATCGGAGGAACAGGTGTTACGGGTTACAACAACAACAAGGGCCGAAGACGTCAGTCTTGTTGGAGGGTCAGTAATGTTATCTATTTGACAGTCAAGTTTAAGTTTGCGTTGTTTAGTTTCGTTTGAGAAAAAGCTAGCATCAGTGTAGGCCTACTGTAGATAAAATAAAAAATTAAATGATATTTTTTGAAAGATGCAAAATAATAACAGCGAATCTACATCCAGACTCCAGTTACCGTCATTATTATATAGCGTATGCAATAAGCTTACTGAATAAGTGAATCAGTGATAATAGAATTTATTGCAACACGTTAATGTGTTGTCAACAACTTTTATCTTTCATGAAGAATAAAATTGGCATCACTTGTCATCCAAGATCAAAGACAATCCTATAGTCAATGAGAAAACCCCAAAATATTTAATGATTTTCCTGTTTTGGATGATGGATTGCACTATCAATCTACTCCGATGTACTGTTCACAGGATTGAGTCCATCTGTCGACCCTCAAGTACATGAGTGAGTCACACGATGTGGCTCTGGCAATTGCGGAGATGGTTTTTAGGAGGTTTCCTTCCGGTTTACCACTGTGATTAGCCAAGGAACAGTGTGACTTGGACTTTCCATCGCATATAAGTGAAATACCCTAGAGTACGACGTTAAATCCCAATCAAACAAACCGGCCGTGGAGTAGTGGTTAGCGAGAGCTCTTTCTAAGTTCTAACGCCTACTTCGATGTACGGTTCACGTGATCAAGTCCGTCTGTCGACCCTCAGCTATATGAGTGAGTCACAAGATGTGGCTCCGGCAATCACGGGGTTGGTTTTTACGAGGTTTCCTCTCAGTTTTCCACCATAATAGGGAAAGGAACAGTGTGAAGTGGACAATCCGTCATATAAGTGAAATACCCTTGAGTATGACATTAAACCCCAATCAAACAAACCAAACAAAAACCATGCATTAAAACTATCTAGATGTGAGTATTTCAAGTGTTTTGTATATTTGACAACTGCAATATTTTTAAAACTTTGAACTAGCATGGAAATTATACAAAATTCGGTGTTTATTTATCGTTTCTTCGAAGCAGTAGAACTCTCTTATCCACCCTGAATATATGAGGGAGTCCTATGATGTAGTTCTGGAACATGAGAGAATGGTTTTTAAGAGATATCCTCCCTATTTTCAATAGTATATAAAAAAAGTCGACTGCAAATGGAAAATATGTTATGAAAGTGAAATATTGTTGAGTATGATGTTAAACCCCCTATTAAGACTAAACAAATCCATTAACTGCACAGATTTATTGTCTTTTATGTTTAAGTTTTTTAAAAACATTTTGTTTTAGTGAATGGGGTAGCAGTATCTTCAAGCTCCTTTGTAACTGCCACACCTGTAAGCAGTTCTCCTGCTGCCGTGACACCTTCTACAATTACACCTGTACGCTTAACAGGCACTGTTGTCCAGGTGTCTTCCTCAGCTACCCCCGGGGTCATCAGCACCTCTAAACCTGTGATGAGGGTCTCCCCACTGTCGGTGGACTCGACCAAACTGAAACTTTCTACTGGTGGGCCTGGAACCACTAGTATGTATTAACTTGTTTTATTTTCATATTCATTTTGAATTTTGCCACTATGTACTGTGATATTCTATATAACTTCTTCGAGTGACATTTAGAAGCAGGGATAGTAACATAACAAGGCGATTTTTATGGAGAAACAACTTCAGTGTTTATTGACGAGCAACGTTTTTGAGCGGTTTTTACGAGGTTTCTTAACGGTTTTCCACCATAGTTCAGCAAGGAACAGTGAAGTGATATACCCTTAAGTACAACTTTAAACCCCAAACAAATATTTTGTCCTCTTAATAACAAACTGACAACAAAATATGATCTGTTTTGCATCAAGTGACTTTCATGTCATGATTGCCACCCGCACTAATGTCGGTTACATTCACGCAGCCCCGTGGGGGAGCGGGTTGGCCAGTCCTGCAGAATACTCCCTCGGCTTACTCGGTCGATCGTAAGAGGCGAGAAA
>JAVFBX010052588.1:0-17261 GCA_034783855.1 Mopalia kennerleyi | reverse complement strand
ATGTTTAATTTTATGTTGATCTATACTTGTAAGAATGGCGCCCCTTCGTCACATCCTGGTAAGACAGTAATGGTGCGGGTTTATCCCACAGTTCCTAGTTTGCGTTAAAAAACTAGATGGTACTTGATGGTGACAAAATGATTTGAGCATTTATCATATTAATATGATGACGTCATTGGAGCGACATTATTGTTAGAATACTAACAGCTGACGAAAATTGATCTATTTGAAGCAAGTCATACATAAAAGAGGACCCGTGTTTTATTTAAATGTGCTCTGATCGGACAAACGGGCTTGTTTGATGTGGCTTTTTTATTATTATACAAATCCGCGGAGTACCTTAGGTTGATTTCCACGCATGCGCACAAAACGTCCGGCGTTTAACATTACACGTTTTCGTGTAATATTATTGCTTCTATTCACCTCCGAGATGACTGTACCGGTACGGAAAGTGTCGAAGGATGTACCGACATGGATAAATGCTGTCTTGGAGGCATTGCTCAAAACGGGATAGATATGAAGTGACCCAGGGGGTGGTTTTTACGAGGTGTCTTTCCGGTTGTCCACTGTAATTAGGCAAGGAACAAGGTGAAGTGGACAATCCGTCGTCATATAAGTGAAATACCCTTGAGCACGACGTCAAACCACAATCAAACAAACGAACAAATCATTACGGTGCACGGCTGCATTTTATTAATAGTGTGTCCCAGTCCCACGCGGGTTGGTGTAACCCATCTTAACTGTTTATCAAATATTGATAATTTAGAACTATATCAGCTGGTATCATGTCAAGCTTGTTGATGATACTTCATTGATAATAACAGGGCACAGAGAGTTCAACGGACGAGTCCATTTATTATATATATTCCACGTCGCGTAATATCATTAATGAGCTTGCGTAATGCTTTCACGATTTTTATTCTTTACAAAAGCTGAGATGTAGAGGGTATGCATGTGATTTCATTCCACACAGTAAGCAAACTTCATCTCAGATTATTTGCACGTACGTTTCTATGGATGGTAATTTTAGCCATCAATAAGTTGAAGCAATGCTATATCTTCTACGATATTTCGACAAGTGCATTGGATGCTTTGATCTGCGCTGGCAGTTCAAACAGTTTCATTAAGAATTGAGTTCAGTGAACTTTCATTTTAACTTAATTATGGCTGTTTTCTCTTCATTATTCATCGAAATGTGCAACGTCAGCATATTTGAGAGTCCGTCTCAACCTGTGTTCAAAATCCGGTTTAAAAATCTTTCGTTACAATTGTATTGCGTTCTCGTAAAGCAACGATATTCGAACCGTAACTTGTTTTTTTCTGTTATAGTGTGCAAAATCGCAATTCTACGTATCTGTGCATGACATGATTCTGTATAGTTTTGTAAAGGGAGAATAGATACAATGATGGCGGAACATCTCTTACCTTATATCCTATAATCTTTACACAGCCATGTATGCCCGGCTCTATATGTGGTGCTCGCCCCCGTATCAATGGCTCGCTCTTACAGATAATGACAATAGGGAAATGTCCAGACCTTTTCTTTGTCTAAACTAGAACAACTTGATAACACTCGTTCTTGTATCTATATCCGTTTGTCAATCACTACACGGATTGACTTTAGAGATGAGGCTTAGGAGGATTCAGAGCTTAACCCTCCATATTGACCCACAAACTATCATCGCCGTTAACAGTGTACTTAGATCGTTCATATCATCTTTCAGTATCAGGTTTCTATAAGGAATATGGTACGGTTGGTACCCCGTAACATTGGTATCTCTGGTCTATTGGTTTACTATGATATAGACAAAACTTTGATTGGCCGACCCCGTATATACTGCAGATATAATTTACCGTATCAATCGTATCCAATGATCGTCATATAATAATCAAGCTTCTTACAAACTTCTGTGCAGATATATTTCATTCTCGACAATGGTTTTAAAATAAACCGAAATATTGAATCACCATGTTCACATGTGTATCTTTTATTTGTGTCCTAAGTTTACTCTACTTCGTGAACCTCATCAGTGGGAGTACTTCTAGTACAAACTACGTTTAACAACTTAGCAGACATAAGCCTACTTTCTCTCTGAAATTATAAAATATAAATGTCAAATATAAGTTTACTAACGCTCACCGGAAAATGGGCAATACGCTGCGTGAAGATAATAATCGTTATAAGTTAATTTTGGACTAAAGTTGATAACAATTAAGTTGTCTTAGATTTTTAAAAGTTTTCAGCTTATTTCATAGAACACTTCTCATTGTTTGCCTACGGTTCAAATGTAGGCAAGACTTGAATAGGCTTAGCATGACCATCTTCTTGAGGAAAGGCGGAAAAGAAAATCGTCGCATTAAGGCTCTCTTCCTTTCTTACCTTGCCTCCATAGGCGATAAAACATGAGCTAGAGTTGAGAACAGCTACTTTTGGATGACATCTCTTTACTCTACCCAATCAGATTGGGATTTCTTAGAATAAGAAAGAGGCGGTCTAAACACAGGACGACAAGTATAGGCTATATATGTAATATACATGCACGATATTAGTCCCATTAACGAGTCCTGACGTCATCACAGACTTGTCAATTGGCAGTGGCGTCACGCTTGTTTGATGTAGACTTTGATGTGTAAACGCCTTTCTGATTGGCCTACGTGTTTCTACCATAGTCCAATAGTAATGTGAAAGTCTCGTCTTACACATACAAACCCTTGCATAGGAAGATGGGCATGAGCGAAGAAAACATTCATTTGGATACAAAGATCTTCTTTTTATACATAAATTTAAATCCAAGGATTAATTTAAATAAGTTTAAGTTGAAAAATTCCATTACAACTTTGACACAAGAGTTGGCAAACGAGAATCACCATTATGACACGCATTTTTTTCCAAATAACATGTGGCTGGAGACGAAAATGGACAGGGTATTTAAAATGTGTATCAGTTTATAAGGCCAGAGATTATTCGTTCTTTGAAAGTGTGCCCTTTGCGCTCACTCTCATCGAATTCTCCGAAAATACTTAGATTGCTGATCTCATCTTTCCGTATCAAGTTTTTATACGGAATATGGTAGGGTTAGTACCTCGTTACATTGTCATCTCTGGTCTGCGAATATATTATAAGCACTAGCGCTATTTTTGTAGTTTTTATCCAAAGAGGGCATGGAAATAGACCAATTGAGATGGCGTCTATTTTCTCCTAGTCTGAGATGTTAGTTTATGTCACAACACGTTCAGGTCGTCGTATCAGATTAAAGAGGTCGAGGTCACTTTGTATACAGTTATCATTTCATATGTCTATGTGACCCACGATCGCCCGGATTGTTGACTAGTCAATAAAATATATGAAATAAAACATGCTTGTCCTTCGTCTGTAACACATACATTTAAGAAGTGAAGAAGCCAAAATTGTACATAAACAAATGGATTTGTCCGTTTCTCATGTACTGTATCGTAAGTCTATTAACTTTATTCGGTTTATATGCTTTTCATTAAATATATAACACAGGTTCTAAAGCTGGACAGCGAAATCACGATGGAAATCACTCGGCATCACTCCAGTTCAGAGGGCTTTTCCAAAGTAACGGCTTTCTTCTTGGCACCACCTTTTCAACGTCAAGGTTAAGTAATGCAGACTACAACAGCCTTATCAAACATCACCCCCTTCTTTTGTAATAGAGAAAACGTGTAACAATATTCTACTTATTAACGTTTTCTGAGTCTTTTAGAAAGTGGATTTTAACAGTAAAATTAGTTTGAAAATATTCTAGTTCAGAAAATTTTGCAGGTTGAAATTCGTCCGGGAATCGAGCCCACGATCCTCAAAGTTAGGCACCGAATCGCTATCAGTAAATACCAGCTACCTAGACCACTCAGCAACCCGGCCCTCTCCAGATTGGTGGTCTATGTGGACGAGATTTAATGTTAACGATTCGATGCCTTACTATGAGGGTCCTGGGTTCGATTCCCATACGGGCTTTAACGTGCACAAGTTTTATGGACTAAAATCTGTTTAAACAAAGAAACTATTTTTCCAAAATAACGAATGTAATGTTAATATACTCCTAAAGATGATCAATTAAAGTGTCGAATCGTTGAGTAATGTAAAGGTTTCTGCGTTTGGAATTACGCTATTGGTGTCTTTCATAAAACACATCAGTGGGACCCACACACTGGTTACACTGACATTGCCATTGTATATCAAGAACCAGGGCGATTTCGGCTATATTGTAACTCCCCAAGCTACGACAGCGGGCAGATTGACCAATTGATGTGCTCTTATTTGCTCTTATCCTTGCTCGAAAAGTGGCATGTGCCGCATCGCGGAGATCCTCAATGACGTCAGCCATATACATGCTTTGTTACAAACAGAAACAAGAGTCTGTGTTTCGCAATCTAATTAACATTTAATCACAAAAACGCTCCTCGGGTTTTGTTTGTCGCTATATTGAGATCTAACGCAATCACCTCACTTAAACTGTTCAATCAGGTCAAGCTTACTGCGGCTCACGAGTGGTCAAAGTTACAGATGTCCAATAAAAACACAGATATCACCAAAATTCTATCAAAACAAGCCGAAATCATCCGAATTTATTCCGTGTTGATGTTGTAAGTCACGTGTAGTAAACAAGGGAAAATGCATCTCAACTCAAAGTTTATTATTTGAATGACGTTGTTGACTGTTCGCATATCCGTTCCTCGTGTTAAAATACGCAGTCGGTAAACTTCGGTTCGTCGGCGGAAATTTGCACATTTACAAACCAGAATTGAGAAGCAGCTCAGTGATTGGTCAATTTAAGAAACCAATCGACATTGTAAGTAGGTTGATTGGGTAAGATCTCAATATAGCTACAAACATAACACAGGGAGTGTTTTGGAGATCTGATTTTAATTAGATTGCTTCGATTCGTTGACTAAAGTAATGGATTGCAAGCTCGTTGACATAAGTGTGATTATAGTGGAACCTGATGATATGAGGTTTACCTGAGTTTAAGTATTTTGCATCTAAGCCTACGGGAAACTTTGGGAAAAGGCTGATAATTAATTGGCTTTATCTGTTGCCATATAAATTTGTACCAAGTACTAAGAGATTTTCTCATATATATCGCCGTGACTGTGTTTTAAATATTGAAGTCATATCCCCGAACAAAGAGCCTGTTGGTTTGGATTTGATATCTCATTCTAAAATAGAATTGATTCCACTTCCTATATCTAGACTTGGACTGTAAGATACACCCGGGCCATCTTGTTTTGCACTTTTTGTTATTCGCTAATATGTCGCAAACGTCGCCCCAAATATTGGCGGCAATTAATGAGCGATGGTTTTGCATGGCGTATGGGAGTTGTCTTAGTCTCGTCCATTATAGAAACTGTCATGAGAATACAATTTGTTTCATGTCCATGGCGTTATCTCCCCTTATACCATATAGCTGGACATAGAACCAGTCAAGTTTATTAACAACTAGATGAGCGTGTATGAATGAACTACAGTCAAATCATTTCAAAAATAAAGTTTTGAAATCGTTACACAATCTGTCGTATTCAAATCATACACGCTCATCTTTTTCTTAATAAAACTGCTATTACGTTCGCAATATATAATCAATAATGACTCCATGGCCTGATGTCCACGGAATGATCACTGTAGTGTCGAATTTGACAAATCTATTGTCATTTTTAAGCATCATCGATGTCAAATTTATTATGATTTTATATATAAAAAAACTCCTATTCTACCAGTCCTATTGTAGTTAGAGGCATGTTACATCTTATCTGTTTACACCTATGTTCAGGTCATCATATTTAAGCAAGGTCATCTTAATTAATATTCGTCTTGGACCAATTTTTATCCACTAATCACCATCTGTATATATATTAAGATTTGTGTGGTGAATATAGTCAATCTCTAGTATTACTTCATAGGGAATTTGAAAACTTCGATTTTGCATATTCGTTTTCACGCAATTTGCGTTGGTGTTTTATTATAATTTTACGCTACATATTTTTTAACTGTAATTGAATGCGACATACATTAAGTATTTACGGACTGGAATTGACCATCGGCTTTAGTCAGGTAAATATGACAGCGTGGAAAGCAAAAGTTTATAAAGAATGTGAAAATTGTAAATTGAAGTGAAGAATCTCTCACAAATTTTAAACTAAACAGTTATAACGTTTCGATGTTAATTATAACACCTATTTATGATTTATATAAAATATTTTTCTGCATATACCTTAAAAAATGTTTTCTTTTATATGCACATGTCTTAATATGACAAGAGAATATATAGAAATATAATGAAAACGCCCTTACGAATAATGCTATCATCCTTTAAGGTTATGTCCCCTCGATTTCTAGCATCAGGTCCTTGGGGATTGACTAACCATACATTTATTAATATAGACACTGTCTTTCTGAATATTTAATATTACGATAAACTTAATAGAAAGTATGTTACTCTAGACAACAGTCTCTTATTTGATGTAAGTTCAGTAAATTTTCGCGGACCCGCATGTGAATTGAAGAGACGACCCTCGTATTCAGACCCCAAATCAGAGCCATATAATAATGGTATCTCAACCGATTATCCTTCTCTGATAAACTTGAGTTGGCAGGCCTACAAATGGTACATTCACGCGTAATTGACAAATAAAAAACCATTGGGCAGAAAAAAGTACCGTTTTGTATTTTACTGGACTAGTAATATTGTTTTCTCCAATTGAACGTCACCATCGAAAAATAGAGAGTAAATTTACACATATGGAGAAACCGAACAAGTTGAAATAAATATTGAAAATATTTTACATTTATAAAATTTATTTTCCCATAAAGATGTCGACTACGTGTCAGTTTCCTTATTATAATTATAGATATCAATAAGATGTATAGATTGTATGGTGTATATATCCTCAAGGTTTAATCGGCTTACACCTGTAGCGATAAATGGCTTATGAGGAAGTGATAATAACATAGGACTATCAAAACATAACACATATAGAGAAAGGGGTCATTTAGAATAGTAGGACATAGTTTGTAAGGGCTCAGTAGGACATCATTGTGACGGTATTGCCGATATCTTATCCGGGGATTACCAGTCCTATATCTACTCTCTTGACACAGTAATTGTAGGTTTTGTTTCCTGCCTATAGCGCGTGTCAACCCAATTGATCGATCTGTTGTATATGTAAACATTCAATTTAATTCATTTTAAAATAAAGTTTTGAAATGATTACACAATTTCATATATTTGAAAACAGGACAATGTCATACTTATTTTGTTTTTCTTGTGTGACATGAACAGACTAAAGAATTTTGATCAAGAAATGTGACATCAACGGCCACAATTCACGAATTCGTGCATGGTCTTGGCTTATACATTTCCTAAGAACGCTTTTCAATTTAGTGACACCCTTGAAACTAAAATGTCGGTCATTTTTTTTTAAAGGTTGCCTCTTTTTATAAAAAGGTAACTCGGACATAAGTTTTTGGAATGGATCTAACCCTAGCATTGTTATTACCGACCTATACATAATGATGTAAAACAGATTATAGCTAAAAGTGGGAAGATATTCGACGATGCGATAATATTGAAATGAAACTAACAGTAATACATCACTTGTCAAATTTATTTATCTTCATTGATAGGATAAATGCATAACTACACTTTCTGTAAAGTTAAATGTTTTTGGTACTTTGACGTGAACATGCATCAGATAGTAAAACAAAATCTAAAACAAAAAGATTTGTTTTACGAATATTGAAATACGGAAATAAATCGAAATGTTTAACGCAGATGCAAAATATTAGATTTTTCTATCCTATGTATACATGGACTTTAGCTTTAACCAAAACGTCCTTAAGATTTTCATTTCGTTTTTAACATTGTTATACAAACATGATAATTTCATTATATATAATGCATTAAATTGAGTACAGTGGTAGATTGTGCACATGTTTAACCGCCGTTAAAGTTTAAGTGGGGATTGTATGCACATACTATAAGCGTCAGAAATTACAAAAAACCTATAAACTGAAAAATATATTAATGAGTCGTCAATTATTATTGGACGCTTATATAGTTTAAAAAACTTTTATTTTCATATAATGAAAAAGATCTCGAACAAACTTTAAAAAATCAATAGAGACCCCGGGGTAGGCCTATATACTTTGAACATAAATATTATATGACAAACAAAATTTGAGTGCAGTTTATTTCTGTCAATATTGGACTGGAAATCTTCTGTGCCCACAGTCGCTCTTAATTAAGTTTCATCATCAACTATGAGTACTGTCGCCGGTTCATAAACTATAACAGTAACGAAGTTTAAATATCCAATGACAACAAGACTTTTATTTTTAACTTGTTCGTTTTTTGCACTTTTTCTGGATAGTCGAATATGTACGGCGCGAATCAATGAAAATTCTCTCATTTTGACTTCATGAGACAATATAAGTACCTTATTTTAGTGCCACTCTGTAACTTTAAATAAAAGGTGGTATTGATTATAAAATGGAATTATTTTTATTCGGCTATAATTGACTTGAATTTAAAAATTTAATATTCTGTTTGTGCTCTTACGGTGTCATATAATTTACCGAACATGAGTTGAGATTGAAAAATTTAACAAAAGCTCCGATGTTTCATTCGAGAGGTGACTAAGTGTCAGTTTCACAACCACAATCAGTTTGTTTTGGAAACGGACAACGAGCGCATGGACGAACAGTTGTTCACAATGTCATCTGCCAGCGAGGGTGTCGGCGAAGGTAGTAATTTTCTTGTTAAGCCGTCAGGTAGATTTGACCAAGCCTGGGAACATGGGCGGACAGTTTTAAGTGAAAAGACAGCGGCAATTTAGCTGAGGTAAAAGCTTGGGATATCGGAGAACAGTCGCGCCACAGACTGACATGAAATGTACACAATAGACGGGATACGAGCAAGGGATGTTCGTTTCACTGAGCGTAAATTACACGCCAATGAGATCACTTATCGAAATCTACCTACCACAAGGCCATGTCTGTTTACTGAAAACACCTTTACTATAATGCACCAGATTTAATCTCACTACAAGAATTAAAGACAAGATTTCACGTGACATCTTATAGAGAAATTAGACCTTAAGAAAACACACAGGTCTTTATTCAATTTGACCCCCATTTTCCAAACAGAGATAGAATTTTATCTAAGAAATCTGGCCTTAAGACTACAAATTACTCACTCTTGTCTAGTCTATTAAAAGTAAAGAAAAAAAACCGACGAGGCTTGATATGGAATTGTATAAGATGCGAGTATTAGTTTAACCTTTTTGTGTCCTGTAATCTGTAATAGTTGGTTTATATAAACAAACAATTTATAGGGTTTTCTCTTTCTTTTTTAACATTCCGAGACAAACTCGTGTGTTTTAACAGACAACCTATCATTTACACGTGATATCCTCGCGATTTGGCTATCCTTTGTTATAATAATACTTTATTAAGTTAGTGGAACGGAATGTCAAATTAACGAATTCTTTATTTTATAATGCATTGTCTTTTTCATTTTCTGATTATGTTTATTCATACGAATTGAATAGGCCGGCTAAATCAAGCATGTCAAATTCATAGTTCTAGGGGATGATGCTTCCATGTGTTATTGTATTTTGTAGACAATTCATTTGGTGTTTATTCAAGAGATAAATTCTTTCACGTGGTGTTGTACATCTATACAAAAGCTGACATTAAACATGCAGGAGACATTTCCCTGTTTTATACAGACTATATTACGGGTGACGAAAAACTGGTTTCACCAAGATGACTAGTCCAAGGCGGTCTGGAAAAGGCAGCAGTACCCCGAATAACAATCGATAAATGAAATCTTGCTCTTGCCGTGGTGCTCTCAAAGCTAACAGCAACAAGAGACCGATCAGCTGTGCGTCAATGAGTTGTGCCTTGAAATTGTCCTGCCTTGTCCTCGTGTGTTGCCAAAACTGTCGAGGGCACACAGTTCTCTCCATCCATGCATTGGCCTGGCACGCCGTCGTAGGCCTATTAGTGAAACAATCTCAAGTATGGAATGTAACTCCAAACAAACAGACAAACTCCATATTCTGTGTATACACTGTTGGCATTACTTTGGATAATTCTTAAATTTGTTGAAAACAAAATAGTTGATACACACAATTGTGCTTTCCTATAAATACATATTCCTTCACGTTAACAAGTGATCCTGTTTGTAACCTCTTATGTCAGACTTGAGTATAAATACATACATTTGAATGTGACTTCGATGATAAAGTCGGGTATACAAAAGTTTTTTTTGTAAATTTAAGAGAACATGGTTTATGATGGATTAAAGTTGAACTCTAACTGAACACGTGTCAAAAACAAGAGTTTATTTTAAAGAAGGGGTTATCCGGCTAGACGGTTAGCAGACGATATCACTTTCGCTTCGTTAACTCCATTCATTGGATGGCGGATACAAGGGCCCATTACACAAACTTTGTTCAATGCACAAGTCACTCAAGAAAGGCAGTTTCAACGCCTTGTGGAACCAAAATGTCGTGTCAAAGTTGAACTGAATCCTAAAGCAAACATTGTCGGCTAAATTGAACACTTTTGGTATTGTTTCTTTTTGTTCTTTTTTTTTGTTGTTATCAGTGTTAACGTCATACTAGTACTTAGGGGTATTTCACTTATATGACGGAGTTTACATGGCCGGTACCACGTTTTATCGACAGTCACAGGAAATTTGCCCATTTATAGGCCTACCCGAGGTCCAAAGTCTGCTTCGAATCTTTTTTTTGTGCTGTTCTTTACAAGTGCGTTCTCACGGTATACGATTTGTGATTATGACTTAACGGGATTCCCCTCATCTGCGACATCTTGACGGACCAATGAAACCTCCGTATATATGGAGAATTCCACGATGTAGATCGTTACTACAAATCGTTACGTAAGAAAATGATTGGGACTCTGTGCATATCCGAATAACTGTAATCACATAGACAAAGAAGCATGACATTGGCAGTTGAAACGTGTTTTGTCGATAAATTGACACTAGAATAACAATTTTGATTGGGAAAAAAATCCACCAAGGTTAGAAGCAAGTAATTTTTCTCTACATCGATTTATAAATGGGAAAATTCTTGATGTTTCATTTCATCCTATATTTTGTTTTAATTTAAGTACGCTTATGTTTTATATATTTCTAATATTTTATATATTTATAAAGTAGAGATGGAAAAAGTCAAATGCCTTGACCGGATCTCGATTACGGGTCCTTCAGTTCACAGGGCCAGTAGTTACCAACCATGCCATTGACATAAATAGACTACCGACATTGTGTACACTTCAATGTCATGGGGGTAAATAGCATGTTTTGGAGACTTCGACAATTTTCATTTTTTCATCAACTAAACAGTAAATAATTCTTAAAGATAGTAAAACTTAAAACCTTTGATTAATTACAAAGTGTACGTGCGTTGCTTTAATAAATAATATAAATGAAAGTGTTTAACATTTGTTTAAAAAAGAGCTATATAGTATATGGTCCTTAAATCTATAAACAAACCTATGCAGAAACATTCACCTGTTAGACCCTACAGATGTCTTCCACCATAGTCAATTCTGGTAGAGAGATAAACGCACCGAAATGTTCAGTATTAGAGTAGAGATGTCCATAGCTGCCATCGATTGATGTCAGTTCAATTTTACCATCTGTTGTTCGCTAAAGTCATTTACTTAACAGGTGTTATGAAATACACAATCACATGATCAAATGCCATGTAATTGCAGTTAGGCTCCAGCGATGACATTTGAAATAAGCGTGCACTGTGGGCAAGGTCGGAAAGTTTAACTAGCTTTTTGTTAATTAATTTTAATCTTTCGTTGACGCTGCTTTGCTCGAGCAGCTGTAAACTAAAAATATAAATATTCCTTTTGGTAATAAAAGTAAAATAAAACACATTTGTGGGTAATTTCTCAATAAAATCAGACACTAATTTTGTGATATGTCGCCTTTATACTTGGATGAAAATTCAAGGTCGTTTTGTCGTAAGTCTTTGTGCTCGGCCAATAGGGGGCGCTGGCCAGAGACCAGAGTTCGAATCGCGATGGAGACAAGCAAAATTTTATATCTTTACAATAAAAAAATATATATTTCATAAAAGTAATCACTCTGACACTGGGATCTTGATTACTTAAAATCGATAATCATCTCATGTTCTAGATAAATTCCCAGAGGCAAGTTTCTAAACAGATCTTAATCTCGAATTGTTATGGGTAATCTATAGACATCTCAAGAGAAGGTAATGACCATTTAAAGTATTGATAAATATATAATAATTCGGAGGTAAGAATTTATGTGTTTTCACATAATGATTTTAAAATGAGTTTTAACCGAATGATCAGAAAGATAAAAAAGTTCAGCTATTGGAGATATAAGTTTTAACCTAATGGAACTCTAGTGTAGCAACTTTTGGTGAACATCATAATCCTTATAACACAACCCACTTACTTTACATTTTTAAAAATAGTAATTACTTTTTTTATTTTCTCAATAGGCAGAACAGAATTGTCGTAATTTTTATAGAAACAGTAAACAAGAAAAATAATCAATAAATGATGTTCTGATATTGCAACTATTAATTGATGAAATAGTAATTTTGATATATATATATATATATATATATGTATTTTTTTTTTTCCGAAGCATACTCTTTTGTATACATGTCGAGTTTATATTGGGTTTTTCATAAATTGAAAAATTGTAATTTAAACACCAAAGGTGAAATTTAAATAAATTGATTCGAGTTGAGTTTATTGGTTTCAGCCACGCGCTTAAGAGTAGTTTTACACAAAAGTCTGTCTGATCGGCGATCACATGATGACCGTGCGACCTGCCGGAACCCGGTCTATTATTTACACGCATTTAATCCGTGTCATACAAACTCCTTAGCAAATCTCCATCACAAATTATACCACGCGACATTATACGTTAATTTACTAATCTGTTCAATGAAAAGACTGTTCGTAGAAGGTGTTTAGTCCCTTGTTATAGAAACGCTCTCTCGTTACTGGCAGACAGAAGGCGGTCTATTGAAAGCCCGAAAGGAAGGCGGACTCAAGGAGCGACAACCGCCCAGAGACATATAGCTAAACCGACCGTGGAAAGTTGACAAGTTGTCAAAAGGTAACAATCATGTACTTAACCCCTCAAACAATACCAACCAATCACATCACACCTTGGAGTTATATTAAAACACCCTACTCGATATTGATATCCTATCTTTGACCGTGTATTGCTAGCGAGACAGACTTCGAGACAAAGATTGTGTCATTTTTTAGAAGTTTTACAAAAAATGCCCACTTATGCCAAAGACTGGATTTGATGGCCTGCGAGAAAGTGAATTCGCTGTTAAAAAAAAACTTATAGTTTTAGGTGTCGTAATTATTGGTTGTTTCCATTGGATTTAGAGCCAACTTTTTAAACTTTATTTTGGACTATCATATTAATTTTGAAGCAACTATACACCGCGATCATGGAAAGAGATGGTCCAGAAAACAGCCCAAACTACAAGCAAGCCTGCAGCCCGATTCACACAGACGAATCAAATCGATCCGAGGACGATATCAAGGAAGAAACATACATCGTGTCATCACCAAATTCTGACTGTCAGTCACACAGCTCGTTAGATCGATCTTTCGAGAAAAATAACGGATTCAGCAGAAAAAGAA
Organism: Mopalia kennerleyi; assembly: GCA_034783855.1. Taxonomy (NCBI): domain Eukaryota; kingdom Metazoa; phylum Mollusca; class Polyplacophora; order Chitonida; family Mopaliidae; genus Mopalia; species Mopalia kennerleyi. The sequence goes on along the minus strand of JAVFBX010052588.1, from coordinate 3,550 downwards.
AGCATTCTGAATCAGAAGAAAGCGACTTTTACTCCAATGAAAATGTGAGCGAAGAAACACGGCTGTTGATCAACAAGCGAGAGCGCCAAAGGATGCACGATCTCAACTCGGCGCTCGATGGTTTACGTCAGGTGATGCCGTATGCCCACGGCCCAAACGTCAAAAAACTTTCCAAAATGGCCACGTTATTGTTGGCTAAAAACTATATTGTCAGTCTACACAAGTCTTTAGACGAAATGAAAAAAACGATACAAGAATTGAGTGTTCCTAGGAGAAGTGATCCGCTCATTTTACCCCACCCAGTGCTTCCAAGCTTCAGTAGATTTAGTTTGCCGATTCCGTTCATGCCGTTGTGCAACACTGCTACCATTCCAACTGTGAAAAGTTCCTTCGGGTTTCCCTGTCTATGTGCTCAATGCCAGCGAAGAGAAAAAACTGTTTGAGAATTCAGACTTTGACTTGTTATTTTGACGTCCTGTATTTTCTGCTTTATTTGTGCTACATGCAGCTGTGTACATATTTGTGTACATGCATGCTATCGTTCCAGAAACAGTTTTCACTCTATTCAAATTTGTAAAATTCTTCGATACTGACATTATTTACTATGAGTTAGCTCGTTTTCGTATATTTGTGCTTAATGTCAAGTAACATTAAGGAACATATAGTCCGAAAACCAAGTCGGCGAAAATATTGTGAAATGAGCTAATTTTGGTTTTATTTTGTGTTCTTTTATGTGCTCAATATGAACTTAAGACATTACACAGACGGACAATTACATCCCTGGATAAAAGTGACTATGCATTTTAGCTCCGTAATGGCTCTCGATGATGGCGGATATCAACTAAACAGATAAGGTGGTCTGAAAACTATACAACGGTGAACTTTAACGAATTTGTGATCGATACTTTAACTTTAATGCCCACAATTTGGTTCTATGTCTCTTTATATCTCTTGTATTGAGTTTCATGTAACTTTAAACTCCAGCTTTTAAAGGTATATTTGATATATCTGCACTGTCATTTACTTAGCGTTTTTATTTATTTTACGTCTTTTATGAAGAAAAAAATTCTGCTGTTTCCACCGAAATTCGATTTATGAGTGAGCGATTTTTTAGAATATACTAAACTGTCAAATATTTACTAAACATATATATTAAAGTTAATCCCGCATGATGAATATTTTTGAGGAAAAGTTTTCTTCAAAAACAATATATTTAAAGTTCTATAATTCATAAAACGTATACAAAATCTACGCGTAGGGTTAGACCTTTACCGGGTACATTGTTTTGTTTTTATTTTAATTACATTAATGGTATAGAGAACATACAGTTAAAACTCATATGTTGATGGACGAAAAAATGAAGAATCATTTTTTTATGTGTAATTTTTATTTTTATTTCAACCTGCCTTATCTATATTTATTACCCACGTTTCTGTATATGATTGTACATTTGTAAATATGATACGGCTGATAGTTGTTGAATTAAAATTCACCACAATAAATTTAATTTAATTTTACTTCGTCTCTGTCTGTCTTTCATATGTGAATCATAAGTTTATAATCTTCGAAGCGACTAGGTTTACCTACGCGATGCTATTATTCGAACAGTCGAATACGATGTCAAAAAATAAAAGCAACAATTCATTTTAAAAAAATGTATGTAGCGGTATATTTAGAAACGTTTATGGGTGACTATTTTAATTCTTAAAAGACAATTAATAGTTTGCTTGGAGATATGGAAGTAATTTTTACGATATAACATAATTATGTCTTTATTTGCTTCGATAAACACTGAAGTTTAAATTTTGTTTATTGCTTTTTATTGTTAAACCTTCGTTGACATATACGTGTATATCCTAAAAAATAATTTGAGGCTGGAACTTACGAAAAGCGTCTGCCTAATTACTCTTTGAGACTGGGCTACATCGCAAAGCATTTTAGTTTTAGGTCGACCGTATGGATTTTACTTCTGCCGAATAACTTTTAAAATGGGAACAATCGTTGAAATAATTATTAGAATTAAAACACGACAACATGATGCAGTTAAGCATTTACCTGTGGAAATAACCAATCAATTTTAGTAAACAACTTTGTTTAACAAAAACTAATGGTTAATTGTGCATGCATGGAAAATGTTAACACGAACTAGGTTATGATTAGAAGCGTGGGCGATTTGGTTCTTTTGTCTTTAATTTATATACTTAACAATTTATGGAGTCAACGAATATTTAGAATGGATAAAATGACATTTTTCGAAATAGCATGTTCTTTGTTATTACAAACAGCTTGAACAAAGTACAATTATACGATTTCGAACTTAACACATATAAATGTGTTATCTTACTGCTGCAGTCGCTCTTTCCAACTCATCGTTATTAGCTTAGATTCACAGCTCTATTCATTCGTACCTCTTCATCAGATGAAGAGGTACGAATGAATAGAGCTACGAATCTGAGCTACATCATTATACCGACTAAAGGCAGGGCCGTTGTTTCACCATATGCTGAAGACAACATATTTGTCGTACATATGATGTTTTATTCCATGTTTATTTGTAGTTTAATTACCGTTAGTCAAGTAAAACTTGTATCGAATTTCGGGATATAGTGTAACTTTAATATCCCTTAAAAAGTTATGTTAGTGAAACGTTCAAGCTAAATATTACCAGTAGTTTCGAAATTTCGAAAAGTGTCAATATTCACTCTCTAAACAACTAGAAAATTAAAATATTGTTTTTAATTTTTTGCGAGCAATTGGTCAGCGGGAAAAAAACTGATTATAACATATATTTTCAAGTTTCTTTTGACATACCCTGATGGATATTACAAAACCGTTGATTCAATAAATAAATATAAAAAATCTACACTGTATGAAGCTATGGGTTAGTTATTTCGTTACACCATACTTTCCAAAGGCTATACAAAGTGTTTTCATTGCTTGTTACAACTCATCGCAGTACATAGTAAATTTTACACCCGTAGTGTTAAGCGTTAGAAATTAGCCCGAAGCCATCTATAGGTGTTATCAAATACAAAACACTTGTGATGGCATGCTGGCAGACTGCGTCAAGGATCACTGCTAATACCAATGCTATTTAAATTTTAAGCTTGAGAACCATTTTCAATGCCATACTTCGGAGAGCTGCTGTTCAAAACGGTAAAGAAAGAGGTTATGGCTAATTCACAACAAATATTATCTTCAGATTATATGAGCATATCATTTAAAGTTAAGCTTGAGTTAAATCTGAGACAAACATGTATATCACAAGCCCATAGTTCCAATATGAGTCTCCCAAAGTAACATTATGAAATAGAAATTAACGTGTGAGATTATGAACAAAATATAATGCTAGTTATAAGTTTTCTGACACAGAGCAGAACTCCTTCTTAACCAGGTTCTTTAGAGGTTTAAGTAGTGTAGGTAGCCTATGATCTTTTCAGGGATTTTAAGATTAAAGGAGACTAGCAAACCGGTAGCTACTGAGTTTAAACTGTTCTAATCGTGTAATTGGCCCGCGAGAGATCTCTCGCGGACCTAAATCATGAATTTA
>JAVFBX010052477.1:0-17264 GCA_034783855.1 Mopalia kennerleyi | reverse complement strand
ACTTGTGGGCTGTCGGACTTGTGGGGTGTCGGACTTGTGGGCTGTCGGACTTGTGGGGTGTCGGACTTGCGGACGCCCCCCGTCAATTAAGTAAGGACGCATTTCATCATAAGTCATGTGTATAGCTCCAGCGGGCCTTACCGTATATTACTATTCCAAAATCAAGAAAATTGTGCTATATATACAGTAAGCCCAGCTGGCTATACTCCGACCAATATGTTTTGTAAATACGGGAGTGCCGCGAGTTGATTATAAACAAATGTCAAGTAAATTTATAAAGTTATGAGCCTATATATTGTACCCAGATCCCCATGTCATCATGCTGTTATTTTACGCTGTCATTGTTCTGTTAACAGTGTAAGCCTTGTGTGTGGTATGTTGTTCTTTAGAAACTCCGCTGATTTAACGTCTGCTCACGAAGAATACGTATAGAACATTTCCCTAGCAAGGTATGTGTGCTATTTAAAGGTTCTGCCCTCTTGATGAACACACTGTATGAGTCTAGCACATAGACACTGTACAGTTAAACGGTAGCCCGTGTACACCAAGACACTATCTCTCCGACTTCATTCAACATTTGCTTTACGTGTTCTGTGATTTACGATTTCTACTGGATTAGGCAAACTTCCGGGTACTCTATGTCACATTGGGTAGGTCATCGTAAATCAAAATCATAAAGTTTATTGTTGAAGGATATTATTTACGCAAAATTTATTTATTTTCTTCCAAATTGTGCTACTTTAACAAAGGGCATAATACTATATGTTTAATGTATAGAGAAATAAAGTTCCGCTTGCCTCCACTGGGATTAGTTGGGTATCTGGCTAGCAAGACCAGTGCTCTAACCGACTGAGTTACAACAAAGGCCCACGGTATGTAAATATATGAAAAGGAATTTTACCAGAGTTAAGTGCACAAGAGTGTTTGCATATATTATATTGACCATGTATCTATGGCAAAAGAACCAAGATAGATGGAACGGACCGAAGGAAAGTCAAAATTGTTGATGACTGCCAAGTGTTTTTTTAGTTATGGCAAAGAAAGTCGACCGACACTCCAATTAAAAAGTAGCAAATATACCAAGGTAGTTATGGTTTTAAGCCCTCGATAAATAATGTAAGTTAGCAGTGTTTAACGACCGAGATAAACATAGATAAACACTTTAGAATTATACTTTTTCGGGATAGGATCTGAATATTTTGGTTTACTACGTTTTTGGGTGAGAACGATTCCTGCAGTTTGGTATTAATTGATTAAGGTATATATTTATAACAAATTGATTCCAAATAGTGTATAGACACTTAATGCACAGCATGCATTATATATAACTAAAATATTATTATTTTCAAAACATAGGTATAAGTTAATGAAAATTATCAACTATCCTATAATTATAGCATGGTATACAAGTATAGGTGTTAATTATAATTCTAGTATACTAGTATACACGTTTGGTTTATCTCAACTCAACACATGCATAATCTCTTGATCAAATACTGACCTGTATAAATCAAGACAGAGATATATAGGATAAACATTTAAGGCCGGACATGATACTGAACTGACTAACGAATACTATAGTATTGTCATCATGAATGCCAGACGAAGGAATGTTGGTATGCCAACAATCTTGTAATAAATTAGTAATTCTGTCGCTGTATAATGTTCTTTTTTGTTACCTTGTGTACAGGTGAACATGCAGTGATACCGTGGGATATATGAGCAGATATAGGAATATTATTATTGCGCCGCGTAAACGTTAAATTGTTTGTAAAAGCTCATAATACGTAGCCTATAGACTTTAGTCGACACGCATGTATGGAGCACATCAAAGAAAGTAAAAGTCGTTAGTTCCACATAATTGTAACACGAAATCTCCATGGTATATATGCGTTCCTTGTTATTCATGAAGAGGCCATAATATACAAGCGCCAGAGGACATATTTGAAATCAGATCGTTAGGGTTTTATCCAAGAAGGCTCTATACGATGACGATCTTTGTAGACCTCATAATGTATCTTTGTTACGCACTAGTTACGTTTTTCATTTGCGGTATTATTAAAAAGGATGAGAATGTTCTCACTTGCACGCGCTCTATGAAGCTTTTTGCTTATGAATCTGTATTCTTAGTTACTTACAAGTATACATGTGTATACAGGTCTCCGTATGCTTCATTAGGAAGGAATAGCTGTTACAATTAGTTAAATACTAGATATTTGGTTTGCTTGTCTGGGGGCTTAATATCGTTAAATTTGTACACCACGTGCACTGTTGGACAGAGCAGGTATAATCATGATCCTAGACGATCTGATGTCCATGAACAAAATTTAACTTGAAATAAAGTTTTTTTTCATATTTTTCTTTCAGATTCAAAAATTTCAATTTTTCATGCGGGCTTCCAAATAGACATTTAAAATCTTCGAAGAAAAGTAGCAGTCTCAAAGAACAGTGGGTATATATATATACGTTTATAGATGGAAACATTCACAAGTTTTGAGGAAAGTCCAGCATCTCCCGTCGAGAAGACACATAAACAAGATCATGGTATGAAATATTAGTTATAGGATGCTTTACGCCTTTACCGTCGCAACTGCTTAAATGTAAATTAAACGAACTTTTATCTTTTGTTTTCAATATATGCGATTCAGTCTTAAAATCTGGACTACTCTACTCGAAGCCATCTTTTTATTGCTGTGGTAAATTTAATTTCAACTGGATAAAATGCTCGGCATTTTTAACCAAAGTATAAATTTCCCACAAAATACAAATATCGGTCACTTTGTGAACGACAAAGAAATATTAACGTAACAATCTTCACCGACTGAACTTGCTATGTCTTTTGTATATTATAAAATAGGCTGTATGTTAAAATGCTTCGCTTTATAGGTGTATGTCGCCTGTCCGAAATTAACAAGCTAGAACACAGTCGACTAGGCTCTGTGAACAAGGTTACATTTTCCCACGTTCAACACTCAAATGACAGGTAAATTACATGACATTTGAAGAAATTGTCTTTCACCATGACAAGCTTTCTACCCGCTAGACATAAAGCGTTTACGTGTAAATTGCCTAAATACCATGTTATGGTTCTGTGCTTTTTTCTTTTCATTTTCCCACATAAAGATCGTTCCATTTCTTTAATCCGAAAATAAGTTAGTGTAATAATGTATACAATATCTGAATTTAGAATAGACCAATAGCATATGGGTTCAGTTCACATGGTACAGCGCGTGTATAACAGAGCTGTTCAATTGTCTTATGCAATCGATTGTGCAAAAAAATACACCGACACGTTCCTGTTCACTTCGATAATCGTGAAAATAATTGGTTAAATAACTCAATAAACTTGTGTCGATAACCTGTTGTATTCATTGTGTTACGGATGTTAACCACACGTACTTGTATTTTAATCTCTCACTGGTGATATGCTATAGTCAGGTGAACCGAATGTTCTAATATGACCCCCCATAATACATTTATGATTAAACATATAGGCCAGATGTTGATTTGTGTGTGTGTATATTTTATGTTAATATACGTACTTACAAATATGTTACTGATCAAAGTGTGCCGGTATTTTAATAAGAGATGTCATTATGATATACATTTTAAATAAATTATAAGCACGACGTACTGAGCCACTCCGTGTAAACATTTACTTTTACGAGCTTTCTCACTTGAGAAATCTTCGACATGAGTACCGAAAGCTCGTAAAAGTAAATGTTTATACGTGTAGTATAGCTCATTCGTATTTTTTAATTTATTTCGATAAAACCCACGTTTTCTGCTATTTCCTAGCGGGAAAATCAATGCTATATTGTCAACACTATGTTTTCTTTGTAAACACTGCCCATTAACCAATACTTAATAATGACACATATTAAGACTAATCTTATCCTAATTTACAACTTTTTTTTTCAGCGATGAGGCATGTTACAGAGAGTACGTGGATTGTCTGTGCAGATACCGCCACCCCAATGTGGTGTCTGTGTTCGGCATTCATGTACACCCGGCAGGATGCTGTGTGTATGCGGAATACCCAGACAGAGCAGATATACTAACGTATATGGTGAATGCAATTTTGTTATCTACAATTGAATATATTGATGTGAGACGAGAATGTTTCTACTTCAAAAGATATCCGATAGTGCTGTCAATAATATACATTAATTTGAGAAGTTAATTGTTTCCTTTCATTTTAAACATCCCATATACGCATGGTCTGAAATTACTGGAAATAATTCTTTTTAAAATACAAACATTCTGTAAACTAATGGTATATGTATGAAAGTTCATTTATATGTAGATATTTCTGATATTGTATTGTGTACCCTGTACGCGTGAACCTAATATAGTCCAAGTATCTCGACTATTTTAGTTTGTTTGCTTGATTGGGGTTTAGAGCCGTACTTTAGGTTACACATTGATATCACGGATTGCCAGCCCAATGGCATCTTCTCTATAGCCAAGGGTTTTATATCCGAGCAACTCTGCATTACCCTTGGCTAGAGAAGATGGCCCAATGGGTGAAAGAAACCACTCTCGACGACACTGGCAACAACCAAAGGCAAGACAGGACAATCACAGGGAGAAATGGAAAAACATGACAAACAATTTTGGGTTTTATTGTTTAGAAAAAGCGTGACGTCACATGGGAGTTGGTGCTGGATGTGACACACGATGTACTCAAGGGTTTGGTGTTCTTGGAGAAATTAAGACGAGAAAATCCTTTTATTGATATCCACATTCAGCCCGACAATGTTTGGATGTTTTCACCAGGAATCGCCAAGGTAGGCATCCTTCTAGTCTCAGTGATATAATATCAATTTTAATATTGATACAATACCAGCTGACGGGTTGTCAACGGTATATGTCGTTCTCGAAGACCAATACAACATTTGTGTAAAAAAGTTTGCAAGATTTTAAGTGAGTTGATTGAATTTAATAAGGTCACGTTTATTACTATAGAAATATGATGACAACTCTAAATGAATTAAATGATTGCAATTTAATTACCCTTTGGTCATTGACAGATAGCCTTCTGTGCATTTCCATGGCAACCGAGCAGAGAAGATGACACTCGTGGAGAAGAAGTGCATCATCGGAGGATATCAAATTCTGTTAAAAGGTATTTGATTTACGTTGATTCAAAGTGGCCTTCCTGTCATAAAAGATTCAATTTATTTGGTGTTACTTGCTGGAAAATAATTGACAGCCAGACAAATTCCGACAATATTGAATGACTTGTATCCTGTTTTGTTTCAGTTTTGGGTCAACCCTGGAAACGCTGATCCAATGTGCCAAAGGTGAGTTATATACTATTGATAAAAATATTGTCTAGCAAGACTGTACGTCTTAACAGTTTACTCATTGGCTTAAGCTTGCAAATCTTTGGTGAAGATCCAATTATAACCTTTGAACTGACAGCCAATTGACTCAAATGTTACTATTTGTTATCAGATTTTTTATTACTTTTTTCACTATAGCATGAAATTTTTACTCAAGAGATACATTTTTGGGCCAAGGGATCTGTCAAGACCGTTAACAATATAGTCCTAAAGTTGGAATGTTTTGCGATTCACAAAAAAAATTACCACCAAATGCTTATTAGTTTACGTGCATCTTTCCAGTAATACCATTAAAAAGATGCATCGTCTAGATTTCACGCATTTAATGTAACGCTTTGTCTGTCTGCTATATGTTAATCGTCACGGTCTATTTGCAAAGGTCAAAAGTATTTGACTGGACCGGTCGCGATCATACATACGTTCATGTATTGGCCAGTCAGATAGCCTTGTTAGTGGTTACTGCATGCTGAGCCGTTAAAGGCACCGACTTCAGTCCATACGGAATTTATCTTGAAGTGAGGTTATACCTGGGATATAGTATGATACTATATCCCAGGTTATATAAACCATGTCCGTTTACTGGCACACTGCCCATTCTGATCTCTGGTATTTTTTCCTTAAAACAGAATCGCCAACCTCTATGAGATGTCCATCAATTCTCACCCACCTTGTGGATGTCTGTACACATTCTGACCAGGAGATTATACCAACATTTACAGGTGATAAGTTATGACCCATTAAATGAGTTTGTGTCAAGCTATACGGAACCATGCGTGACGTAACCTAACTTTCTAGGGAGACAGTCACCCGGACAAATAGATTTAACGATGTGGTTGCCCTGACCAAAATCCACTTGCTTAATCTTAAAACAATCCGCATGCTGAAACAGTACTTGCCACTCAGGGCAACTGGAACTCGAAATTGACTAATCCATGCATAGTGCCCAGGATAGGTGACAAGTTATGCCACTGAACATGTGGCTTTAGAGTTTTATTTTGGTCCAAGAAGAACACTGTAACTCTGTTCAAGATATTCCTTTGTATACATACTTGACCAGAATAATTATGTAACCCTTAAACATTGTGACGCTGATCGGTGTAACAACAGTTTCCAAAATTGAATATCTCTAAAGATTTCAACACCAGTTATTATGCGTGGGCATCGATTTAGTTCATCGCTTAGTCTTTTTAAATTTATATATTACATATATTTTTAAAGATATTGTCACATTACAAAAATATAGCATACCGCTAGCGCTCGTCATATCTGTGGGTTGTTTTCGTTTTCAGAGTTACTGGATACGTTTCGGTCTCGCCATCCGCTTACTTTCTACACAGCCTGGGATATTTCCATTCATAACTCCGGTGTTACTAAAAAAGAACAGTGGATAATACACAAAAGACATGTATTCAAAAGGAAACAGTTTAACCCAAGTACGAATAACGTAGAAAACAATAATTGTGATACATCTAATATAATCGATAGAAATGTTGATTTTAATAGAATTGAATGCTCAGGAAGTTTAGATTTGGATTCGAAGATTTATGATACTGAAAACTCCAATAGTTGTCCAAGGCTGGCCTTGGGAGAAGATGCGATGCCGGAAGATGCAGAAGATCTTGTGGGTTTGGATGAAACCCACTCTGACCTCTGCCGTAGAAGTTCAAGTGGTGATTTTGGAAAACACGGAAGCTCATATGGCGAGGCTGGGGTTGACGTAAGTGCTTTGAAAGAAGCCTGTCTGAGTGACTCGTGGGAAGATATGACATCGTGCAATGACGAGGACATAAACGGGTCACAAAGTTTTCTCTGGGATGAAATGTTGCCGGACATTGATAGTAGAACATCATCTTGTGATGAAGGAGAGATCAATTATATATCTGATAGTAGCGAGTGTTGTGAAAATGCTACAAAATCTGGTGGTTCAGGAGATAATGGCGACAACAGTGATCATTTAGACGAAGACCAACTTGTTTCCATCGACGGATTTGTACCAGGTGGATTTCCTTCACTTGACCGTCAAGAATATTCTAAAAAAATGACTTGTACCCAAAACAATATTCATCACAGACAAACAGGCGTCGATTCCATAGGCTGTTGTGACAATGAAGACAATATAAGAGATTGTCCCGGTTGTGAATGTGGTAGGCATGCGTGTGGTAGTACATCGTTAAATGAGGAAGTTGATATTTCTCCCACAGATGGTGATGCTACTTTTGAAGACGGCAATTACTTGGGCCGCTGTCAGGGTAATGCTTTGTTAGGTGATATGGCATTTATGTGTAATAGAGGCGGTGCTTGTGTTCCTTCGCCGACGCTGATTTGTGGAGAGGAAAAACGAGAAGATGATGACATTACTTTGGGCGACAACTTTGTGATAATAGGTAGATGTGCGGAGTTATCTCCCCTCGACTTTTGGGGAGATCACAGGCTAGACATTCTACTGCTGTTGAGAGATATTGACAACAAACAGTCTGATTTACCTCGGACTTCCGGTTTGAAGGATTATAGGAGGTGTCTTACACAATGTTTAACACAAATAGATAGAAGAGATTTCAAACAAAATAAAACCGAAGACATCTCAGAGGATCCAAATTCAAGAGCGTTTCCAGTTTCTTCAGAAGTCCGTATTAATTCGGTAAGCTTACGTCCATGGCTCACAGATTGTAAACCATTTGACACGTCTCTTCCAGAGAATGGCTTTGCCTGGGAACCAGTTCCCGAGTATGAGAAACTACTGACAGAGCTTATGGAAAAGGTTCCTTGGTATGGAGACTGGGAACCTTTTGACATGACAATTGAGGGGGAAGTTGCGTGGGAAACCTTACCCAAGGACGTCATAAACGAGGACCAACCAACTGAACAGCAGCTCAATGTTCTTCATTCCCGCGAAATCCGAAAACATTTTCACGATGATCGAGCAATGTCCATACGTCGGTACAATCTGGCTTCATATTTCAAAGAAAAATATCATTTGAGCTGGGAAATTGTCAATCCATATCTGGATTTCATAACGAGATTAGAGGAAAACGAGAAAGAGTTACAATGTTTGGCTGAAGATGATTTTTGTTTTATAATACGGTGAAAAATTAACATCCCTATTACTTCTTATCACCAATCATTCTAAAATAAAGGAACCAAATTATTCTTCCCTTGTCCAAGACTGCTCAACCATTTCCGATCAAACATAGGTAGATATTTACGATTGAGCAGCATATATTGTTCAGCGATATGAACATAGGCCTACGTGTAAACTATTTATTTATTTATTTCAACTAATAAACTTTATTATTTATTTACGCAAATAAAACATGAGTCTAGGGTACATATTTGGCATGTGTTGTGTTGACTAAGTGAGAATGATTTAGGGATCACGCGATGCTGCTGTGGTGGACCAAGATTTCTTCAACAATTTTGATTCTATTAGGTATTTATGCAACACAAAGCGTTATTTCTTTAAGGATTAAATACAATATTTTTGGAATACAACGTTTTCTTAGTTCGAAAACATTCGAGTTGGACAGAAAAATCTGCAGGTTGAGAGCTCAGCCAACCGTGGAACGAACCCACGACCCTCAATCAGGCATCGAATAGCCAGTGGTAAATGTCGGCAACCCAGATCGCTCGGCCAACGCGCAGATTTCCTGCTGGCGATTTGCTGGACTCCGGTGACACGTCTAGTAGTCGGTCCCCGTACGGGTATCAACCTACACAGTTTACTGAACTAGAATATGCTCAAGCATGTAATTAAAAATGAGGAAAATACTGTAAATATATTCTTTCCAAACGACACGAAACATCTACAGGTGTTTCCATCTCCTTCATATAACTGAACAATTTGATATAGAATTGTTGAATGTATTTGGGGGTATCGAAAGATCTCTATATTAATTAGCAGGTCATCCTCCGCACAAACATCGCCTTTTTTCAGCGGGTTAAAACGAGGCCAGTTTATATAAATAGCTGATGAACAGCACGGGAGTATAATAACTGCTGTGTGTTCCCGGCCAATACGAAATCGTTATACAAATGAATCACCCTTGGATAATAACACCATCCAAGCGAACACCAATGAAATATGTTTATATTAAGCTATAGCTCCAGGTAGGCCTATCTGTCCTATGACGCATACGCGTTTTATATTGAATGAGACATCTTAATTGTCAGGTCTTATCTGGTTATTTACGCTAAAGATTCAAATTTCAAGACTAATTGAGTCCCGCAGACTTATATTATGTAGATGATGAATTATTCCGTAGCACTTCACTTCTCTGGTTTGTAATGAGCAAGTAGGTCACAAAACTGTTAAATCGTCAGCGATAATGGATAAGGCACAATCCGTGCTGGTGCTACGTAACTATTTCAATAACAGCCGAATTGTGTTTACAATATACTGGGAAAAACTTATATATATATTGAACACGCATTTCGGAAACGTGTTGGGCTTGCTATACGGCGAACTCTCTTGAACATCGAGGGTAAAGGGAGATAACCCTTAGGCCAAATTTTGATATCTTGTTCCTAGGCATTACAAAGTCGGTCAATGGTACCGTAATATTGTCTTAAGTCGGACTTATCTTTAAACATACTATTTATTGTAAGACGGCCTTCCAGCTAAATAGCAATACAGATGAGAGGGACCAACAAAACGGGTACTGGCTTGGCCATAACAGAATAGGAATGGAAGTAGGCTTCATGTACGCCTCTCTTCCGAGAATTTTCCTCGGTTCAAACTTAAACCAAACACACATTCACCCTGCCATCGGTTTTTTCTTTGGTTTCCGATTCAAGGATAAAATCAAAGCTTTTTTTCTCAATCGGTAGGATTTCAAAACCTATTTTGTTCATCTATTGGTGATATCGTCTGTGAAATTTAAAAACTGTAATAACTACAGCAGCGAGGGCACAGCGATGTCGGTTTCTCCATCCTTCCGTTTAAGACTGTACGGCAATCCCAGAAGGAACCTCGTAAAAACCACTGCGAGATTTCCAGTCAAGAAAATCTTCGTTCAGTTATACGGCAGACAGAAACCTATGATGTTCAAGAAATTTAAAATTTCCATATCTCCGCTGAAAACGTCAGTCAAATGTAAAATAAAACTTGTGCCCAATGATTGACGTTGCTATATCGTATACTTAGCAATTATATACAGCAACACAACCATACACAAATAACAATACAGAACTAAGTATTTCAAAATACTGTAAAAACTTTATTTTTGTCTATATTACCATCCTACTGTGGTAGTGATTGGCGATTGGCCGAGGATGCAATGACATGATGTTCATGAATATTAATGAGTCTATGTACAATACTATACAAAGGAATGGTGTATGACTAAAATAACAAGGGTATTTTGGGAGTTTCGTCACATCACAACTTCCTTCAGCCCAATTCATTTAACTGAATTGACAATAAAAATCACATTGCTGCACATTAAAAAAAAGAAGAAATTTCTGGTTCCCCAAAGGATTCCACAAACGAACAGGTGTAGCTGCTAATATAAATACCTCGCACTTTAAAGAACTCGTAGCTACCTGTACATTTACACCTGCCACAGATAATTCCTTAAAATGAAGCTGTCTTTTTTTCCAATCACAGAGAAGATATTTTCAAGATGGCAGCCACACAATTCAGGGACAATCACATAATTTACAACTTATAAAAAAGACACAAACTTTAAAAAAAAAATTAAAAAAAAAAAAAAAACAGCACTATTAATAGATCATAATTATATTAACACTATAAAAAGACCAGACTTCTTCAGTTGTGACAGGAAAACACAACACCTTTAATAGTGCGTTAAAACCATACCTTAAAATATCTCTAGTTTCAGAAGTCAAAGAACATGTTCTTGATTTAGGTTAAATACTCTTTTTTACTAAAGTTTATTTCATAATCTACTTAAGTTGAAACTTTTTATGATCAAACTAAACAAATTTGATTTTCTGGCAATCGAATGAAGAAATTCAAGCATACCAACAATTGAAAGAAATTGATATTAAGTAAAAAATTTACCAAACTTTAATTTAGGTTTGGTGAAATTTTAATTTTAAGGAGAATTATTTTTAATGTGAAATAATTTTATACTCACTCAATTATCGAAACGTAATATTACAAAATCAGTTTCCTTCATTGAGTGGTGTTTTTCGTCTTACTCAAGGTTTTGTCACTTGTATGACGGTGGTGTATTCCAACAGTGATTTACACAGCCATGACCATACAATGTGAAGTGTTTAGCTAAGTTGGAAAGATCTTTATCATCCAGCACGTAGTAAGGACAGCATTGACAGGTTCCAAAAAAGTGCCCTTTGTCAGAGGAAACAAAGTTAGTCATGCTATAAATCTAAGCGGCAAAACTAGTTATCAAAAATAAATTTTTTCTGAAAACTATTTAACCATGTGTCTTTCAAACAAGCAGTTTATTCACTCGGAAGCAAAAATAAAAAAGTTACTAAAAGTAACTTTGTATATATCTTGTGTGCAAAGGCACAGCAGTTGAATTTGCAACCATAAACAAAGAAATCAGCAGACTGGATTGATTCAAAATAAACTTAGGAAGAACACCAGAAAAATTCTGTTATATTGGAAGAAATATAAAGGACTAGTTGGGATTAAACGTCCTATTTTTTAACAAACTCAAATCTAACAAATTTGTAATTTTGACTTTAATATGGACTATTCCTCCTTGAAATTTCTGATCACACTGAATGTTTTATTTGTTCTAATATTTTGAAAATGCCACAGGGGAAAACTTCTATAAACCTCTAATTTAGTCAGTTTGGACTACTTTTCATAGGGGTGATTTAAGTTTTGCAAGTATTTAAAATAACTGCATTGATAGGAGAGACAGTCGATCACTTTCTTCCATAAAACTATACTGATATTGGTGTTGTGTAAAGCTATTTGTGGAGAAATTAAATGGAGATATGGAAAGCCACATAAAATCAAATCTACATCCCTCCATTTGAATATAACATTACACACCAAAATTAAAATATCTGTCAATAAATAACATAGCAATTGGTGCGTTAAAAATTACATTGCATTTTTGCACCGTGTCATAAGCATGTACAGAAACTAGCATTCGGCACAAACTCTTCCTTATTTATAATATATAGCTTGGCAGTATTCAATATTCCATGTTGAGACATGAAACGAACCTCCTTGATAAAAGAAGTAATAGCTTTTGTAGGCCCTGAGTCGGTTTAACATTAGTGTCTTTATACCTGAAATTATCATATAATTGTAGACATCAGCTCATACTTACATATATACATAAATAGTGTGTATATATAGTATACTATAATGATCTGTGATGAATTGTTCTAAGGTGAAAACTGGTGGCTTTTCATTCTAGTTTGACATGAAGTCACAAGTTTGTGCATGGATACAATCTCTTGTAAGTACAAGTCTATGTGAACTGGATACAAGTAAACTTTTGACATTGTTCAGAGTTTTTTGAAACCAATGCCAGAGTCGGATAGTGAGAAATTCCTCATGATGAGAGGCTACCAAAATTGGTTCTGTAATTCAATGGGAAGATTAACAGTTTGTTGTAGCACCACAAAAATATCCAGGTCTAGTCCAGACTTTCCACTTTGGCCACAATCTTGCCTTCCCAGAGAGGTAAAATATTGGCATCTTCTCCCACTTCTTCAAACACAGCTCCTGATCCAAACTCATCGCTGTTTTTCTTAAAATAATACCTGTAAAAAGAACAAACAAAACACTTAAGTTGTTTTCTTCAAGACCGTGCTAACAACTTCTAGTCATTTATTCTCTTCATTATGGTGATCTATTCAATCACTAATCAAGGGAGACAACCATAGCATACTCAGACCCGTTGAGGCAATTGCTCCCCTTGTAAATGAATAACTTAAAAATTGATTTATTGTTGGATGTTTTACACCGTGCTTAAGGGTATTTTACTTATATTAAGGCAATGTACTCCAACAATGATTGACAATAGCACAACCAAAATGTTGGAAAGTTAATTTTCCTCCCAAGATAAGTAAAGATTGCTACACTTCAAACAAACTGTCCTTAGCTGGAGGGCCTTTAAAATTGAAATGTATTTTAAAATCTGATTATTTCAAACTTAAATCTGCTAAATGGTGACATTTATGGACCCTTACCTGAAACGGCCTTTTTTTGCAACAAGTTGTTTGAATTGTCCCAGTGTGATGTCTGATCCTGGGATGGTGTGTCTGTATGGGATGGGATCACCTGGGAAGTAAATACCTATCACAGTCTGTCCAGTTAATGACTGGGACATGGAGGCTGGCTGAGACATAGACTGGGTGGGAAGGCTGGCCAGGGCAGACGTGTTTCCCAACACAGGGGTGCTAGACTTCTTACCAGATCTTCTCCTGTTAACAACGAGAAAGGTTATGACTTTAGACAGTGAAATTATAAATGATCTTGTTTTCAACTAGACTATCTTTTGGACTTCATCTCATATTTTCTTCTTGAATTAAAATCCTAGGGACTAATTCACCAGCTGTCATTTTAGGGGATTGTACAGTACTTATGTCATTAAAATACTACCTTTTTAAAACAAGAGAAACTTTTGTAAAAAACAGAATACAAAGTTATACTTACTCAGATGACGAAAGGTTTGGTAATGTTACATTTCCAGACTGAAGGTCAAGGCCAGATGGCACTGTCCTTGTCAACGTACTACTGCGCGATGCACTAGACACAGGTGGGGGCATTTTCTTGTCACGGGACGACACACTCTCAAATGATCTACTGTGGAAGAAAGAACAATAAAATTTTAAATAACTTCAACAAAAATAATTTAAACATAGTATAGCTTTGTGGTAGCACTCAAGTGGTATTCAGCAACAACATATTTAGTTCATGTCTATAGGAACCAGTCATTCCACAAATATAGGTCTCCGGCATCACAGTCTCCAAAACAGTGCTGTCTAAAAAGTTTAAAACTCAGGATATCAAACAAAGAGGATTTCTTACTTTGATTTAACCCTTGCTTCTGATTCCAGCCTTCTCTTGGCCTCCTCCAGCTGGGTGGTTGTATTTGGAGGGGTTAGTAGAGGCATGGAAGGGTCTTGGACGAATGGTTGATTTGGTAATACAGCTCCATGTGGTAGCCAAGGTGGTACCGTACTGCTCCTCTCTGCAGACGCTGAACGATTGCTCGAGTTCAGGCCCTGTTGCTTCTTGGACGATCTGGATTTTAACAAACAAAGTGCTCCTTAAGTCAACATGTTGACATTGAAGTTAATTACTTCACTTTTGCTGCAGATGTTTTTTTATTTATCTTTTGCCTTAAATTTATTATCTACAAAAATTTTTTCCTGAAAATCATTGTTTTGAGATTAATGATTTTACAATATATCGTCTAAATTTAACAAAACTAGCTTTCCCTGAAAATCAATGTTTTCAGATTGCTGATTTTTAACACATTGTTTAACTTACCCCTGTTTGTGCGGTTGTGGGGACGGTGAAGAAGAAGCCGCTTTATGTGACCATTTGTGGGAGGAGCTATGATCCGAGTCAGCATGGCCACCCCCTGGCGCCGTAACACTATCACTCGCTAACATCCAGCCCATCACCCTGGTAAAGGAAAGATATAAATCAATGAAATACAACTCCAAAGATTTATGAAAAAGCTTCTGAAACAGATTCAATGAGCACGTTTAGCTCTGAGAGCAACAGGAAAACAGGCAAGCCACAAAATGTATTGAAGGGTTTTCAACTATAACAGCATTGATGTTACAGAAGACTGAAACAGTGTTTTAACAAAGAGGTTTTATATAATAAGGAAACATCTACAGAATAGAAACCATATGGAAGTCTGGCATAAAGTGGCACGGGTACTTACTTGTCATAATTTGGTGCGGATGGATTTGGTGTTGGCAATTGGGGTTCTTTTTCATAAACACCACTGATACCACTGTCGAAAACACTACTGGCATCTGTTGATGTTTTCCGACTATTTGATCGCCGACCACTTTCTTTCCGCCGTGACATATCCGAAGCCTCCCCACTTGGTCCAATGGAACTGGCACCACTGCCTGATTTCGTACCCTGTATTGTTTGTTCTGCGCGCCAATGTGACATCGTCCTGCTCTGGGCGACTCTTTCTAGAGCAGCACGGCCTTGACCCTGTGATGTGTGGTGGTAATGGTGGTGGTAATGAAGAGTATGGACACGTTTCTCTTCACCCCCCACGCCACTATCAAACGACAACATCGAAACACAATTGTCTTTTTTGGCTTTGCGTTGCTGAGATTTAGAGTTCAATGTACCCGGGAAGGTTGTATTTGCATTAGAGGACGGTTTCCTCAAAGTCCTATCTGGAGATTTTGATTTTGGTGAATGTCTGCCGGGTGACCGGCTGGGCGTATGGTGTGAAGATTTATCCCAAATTCTAGAACAATGTTCTTCTAATATTGACTGTGGATTATCCTCCTCTATTGATTGCATTAACACAAAGTCAGGATTAGAGGCCTTCAAAAATTCTTCTTTTTCACCATCTTCACTCTGTGGAGTTAACAAAGAATAGTTAATAATAATAATGTTTTTTTAATGGGGTGTTTAATTAGCACAAAAAATCAACCTTCTTTCGAGTCCCTCACCCCCACAGGCTAAGGAAATGTTTTAATCATAGATCACATTTAGCAGCAATGGATGTCTTGTAAAGGCGGACATCTAGTGTCGTGTTAGTGATTCTTATAAATAAAGTCACACACATTTGTCCATTGTGACGATTGCTAAATAAGTCAACATTCTCAACTGAGTGATGGCAAAGGACTGCCTGCAATATCCCCCTTCTGGACATTTTGAGGCTCCATAAGCAGAGTTCTGCAGAAAAGCTCCCCACAACACAGTTTTGACAACGGGCGTGATTTATAAAGACTTTGTATTCAAATATAGATGAATCTTCTCTTTTATTTTTTTGTTTTTATTGTTTAAAAAAAGATAAACCGTTTTTGTTTTTCTTGGGATGAAATAAACTTAAAGAATGGGCATACCTCACACATGCGCAATGATTCTTCCATTTTTTCTTCATTTTCTCTCTCTTTGAACACAATTTGTAAACGATCTATTAAAAGAGCAGCAAATTTCTGAGGATCTGTCTCTGCTATATTACGATCTTTTGGAGGCCGATCCGTCCTCTGAAACATACAAATAAGACAACATTTTAACAAAACAATAAATTATATTGCCAAGGAAGATGTAAACATGTAATAGGGTGGCATCTTCAAATACATTAATCAAGTCTTCGGAGGTAGCTTCATGTTGCCTTGGTGCTCTCAGAGCTAAAGGGGAACAGGAAGCCAATCTATTTTTGGTGTCTGTATTTGTCCTGTCTTGTCTTTGTTTGTTGCTAGTGGTGTCAAGGGTGATTTCCTTCACCCATTGAGCATGACGTTTAACCCCAATCAAACCATCAAACAAATGAAATACATAAAGAAATAGTTCTGAAAAAATTAATGCAATGACAAAAAGCACCCATGATTGCAATCTTGTTATTTTTCTTAATAAACAGTTCACGATTTCCAATACTATTAAGAAATCATTATCAAACAAATGCCATTCCCAGACACATTAAAACTATTTCTCACCGGTATAACTAAAGGAGCATCTTTGCCTTCCCTATTCTGCTGGGCCCTCCTATGGACTGCTCGCCTCTGTTTCCACTGGCGCTTGTGCGTTGGAAAACCATCACTGTCAAAACAAATATTACAAATCTAAGCAAAACAAAATTACAGAATTGTGTTATACAGCTAATAATCCCATTCAGGCTCTTCTAATAATTACAGAATTGTGTTATACAGCTAATAATCCCTTTCAGGCTCTTCTAATAATTACAGAATTGTGTTATACAGCTAATAATCCCATTCAGGCTCTTCTAATAATTACAGAATTGTGTTATACAGCTA